>JARYGA010021470.1:0-28179 GCA_030545235.1 Helianthus tuberosus
TCCAAAAATGAGACTAGAATCGAGCATCTCTGTCAGAAATAATGTTCAAGGTGTGACAACTCGAGTTTCCAAGATTCTATCTTCGCATTTAGTGCACGTTAATTTTTTTTTTTTAGTTGTTTGTTAATACGACTCGTTGTTTCACAACGCTTACCTTTGTAATACGTTATATCGTATGTCGATTAATATTTTGTACTTGGAAATCCATAATATTTATTATATGTGAGTGTATGTTAATAAGGTTTTGTATTAATTAACATATGTTAAATTGATGGAACTCTTACTGAAAACAACAAGTACCCATGAAATCACATAAGTGATGAAAACACTTTAGTGTTTTCGTCCAGCCATGTTTGGCGAAATCAGACATGGGCTTTGGCCCATGGCCCAGTTTTGAGATATTATAGATATTTATTTTGTCACAATCTTCTCAGAGAAGTTTCACACTTATCAAATCTTATCCTATCACATTGTCTCTCTCTACCCTTTAAAACCAACAGCAGATTCCCTTATTAGAAACCAAACCTCTGTTTAATTCAAGGTTAGTGATTTACATGATTCAGTTGGTTTAGATGCTTATCGCATGATTTTGGATGTTTAATTGTTATATATGTATATACATATGTGGTTGTTCACAAACTGTTATATATATTAGATGAGCTATTCAATTACATGTGTCTGTATATTGGGTGAATTGATCAACAGTAAGTATCTGTTAATGAAAGATATGCTGATTTAGATATAGTCTTGTTCTCAATGATTTGGTGGTTTATCTGTTACATATCATATCATGATTTGCTTTAATGATCTCATTTATAACAAATCATGTAACCGTAATAAGATTGGAGTTGCTGGGTTTTATATGAACTGTGTTGTTGATGATGATAGAACTGGCGAAATCCCAAGACTCACGAAAACACCACTCATATTAAATATATGGACGAAATCACTAAGGGTGATTTCGGCCCAATAGTGATTTCGGCCCATATGGGTTTTCGACCAAATAGTTATTAAACAACAAAGGTTTTCGGCCCACATGTGTTTTCGGTTCTAAAGTGATTTCGGCCCACATGAGGGATTTCGGCTTAAGGGGATTTCGGCCATAATAGTGATTTCGGCTATAGAGTGATTTCGACACTTAGTGTTTTCATTAGTTAAGGGATTTCGGCTCTTATGTTGATATTCTGTTAGTTTGATAACTCAGTTAATTAACTCGGTTAGTTGTTAAGTAAGTTAACTAGGTTAACTTTATTGAAATATGTAACTTAATTAAGTGGGTAACCTTAATGGTTGTTAATTCAGTAAGTTAAATTAACCATGTTAGTTTACTTGGTTCTGTCAAAAATGATAACACTGTTAAGGTGATTAAATTTGCTGGGTTATTTAGTCTGTTAGTTATTAACTTGGTGAAGTTATTAACCCTGTTAACTTTGTAATTCTATTAAGTTAAGCATGAAACACAGTTAGTTAATAATTCTGATTGATGTCAACTCTGTTAACTGTGTACCCCTGATATATGTATTAATCCAGCTGAACTGTTAATCCTGTTAAGGGTATTATTGGGTATCTATCCTGGAAGAAACTGTAAAAGAGATTGATGTGGTACATGAACTGTATGGATGCAATTAACTGTTTGTATGTTACATGATATGAACTGTCAAACACTCCATGATATTATTGTGACACTAGTTCAATGTGAAACTTTGCAAGCAATGTGAACTGATTGAATATACGTGCACTATAGGACTTGACTGATTTATTGTGAGCACTTAACTTAGCATACCGAGCAAACAAGGTGAGTTCACACTCTTACCAAGGCATGGGATTCCCGGTGGGTTGGGAATGGGTTAAGAAACTAAAATGGAATCTACATATCCTCCTTGGGTAGGATATGTACCGCCATCCTCCATGGGTAGGATGCCAATATTAATCCTGCGTGTTCTCCTTGGGTAGAATACGTACGTTCGTCCTCCTTGGGTAGGACAACAACCTTAACGTACGTAAAACTTACGTACACTCATACTCGCTACGTTCCTTGGATTAAGAAGGGCACGTACAAATACGACTAGTCAACACTATTCATCGCACGCATGCCTGGACTGGCAGCAAGGACTAACGCGATACAATTACTAAACTTCGCAAGGATGCCTAGAGGGCCGCGATACCATTACATACGATACAATTACTAAACTTCGCAAGGATGCCTAGAGGGCCGCGGTACCATTACATACGATACATGGTTTAATAAACGAACATACAATTTACGATATGAACATTATAACTAAATAACCAACTGTGAACTCGCTCAACTTTTTGTTGACTCTCTGTTACATGCCTTGCAGGACCTTAGGTACTTTTGGAGCTTGCACGGGAGGCACAGTCGTTGTGGACATGGATCGTGAATGTGTTGTTAAACACTATAACATTTTGTACTTAAAACTTATGTTGGGTTTACATTAATGCTTCCGCTACACACTTGTTTATATTTGGTTTTGTAAACACCTATCGTATTGATGAATGACTTTTGATATACATACTTATGTTCAATATGATTGGTGGCTTGATCCTGGTCATGTCACGCCTCCAAGCGGTAGTACTCCGCGTGTGGATTTTGGGGGTGTGACAGATTGGTATCAGAGCCATTGGTTATAGAGAACTCGGTTTTAATAAGGGGAAAACGTTTTTATTAAAACCAGACTATAACCAGAACAGTGCTCAACGATCCACAACGACGCCTCGCTCCACGTGCAAGACTCATCACTCTAGGTAATATGGTATATGTTTTATTGCCTACTTGCTAGAATTGCATAGAACTTTGCTCGTGGTATGCTTAGATTACATTGTCTACTATACCTTATTGCTCGAGAACACTTGTGTGCTTACTCTCTTCTGTCACCGCACTATTCGCGAACCTCTCTCACTTATGTTGCATTTGCTATGAAGATCTTGGCCGGATGTATTAACTTGACTCAAGCCCAGTTGACGGCTCTCATTAACGAACGAGTTGCTGCGGCACTCGCAGCCATACAAGCAGGAGGTCAACATGCTCAGTCACCTGTTTGCACCCTCAATAATCTCAAGGATTGCCGACCTAGTACCTTTAGCGGTACCGAGGGAGTTGTAGGCCTACTCCATTGGTTCGAGAGGCTCGAAACTGACTTTGAGGGGCGTGATTGCCCTGAGTCTCGTAGAGTAAAGTTTGCTACTGAAACACTCGAAGGTGCTGCATTAACCTGGTGGGAAGCACAGGTTCAAATGTTAGGGCTGGCAGCTGCTAATGCCACCCCCTGGAGCGAGTTCAAGGACCTAGTCAAGGAAGAGTTTTGCAGTCGGGAAGACATCCACAAACTAGAGGTGGAGTTCCTCAACTTACAAATGACGGGGTCTGGAATTGAGGTTTATACGAAGAGATCGAATGAATTAGCCACATTTTGTCCCACTATGGTAGACCCTCCTACCAAACGCATCGAGCTGTATCTCAAGGGTCTGGTGCCCGAAATTCAGAGTCATGTGACCGCAGCAAATCTTGGCACTATCCAGCAAGTCACTCGGCTTGCTCATCGTCTCACAGATCAGGCAGTAGAACAAAACAAACTACCGAAACGTGTTCAAGCTGCTACTACATGTGCTTCTAGTGACAACAAACGCAAGTGGGATGGAAACTTGAGTAAGGGATTAATTCCGGTTCAGCCTCTGGCGCAGCAGCAAAAGATAGATGACTACCAGAGTCCCAGTCAGCAATTTTCTGGTAGTCATGGGCAGAGTGGATATCGAGGAAATCATCCAAAGTGTAACAGATGCAATAGGCACCACAGCGGTCAGTGCAACAAGGGTCATTGTCGGAGGTGTCTCAAGATAGGTCATGAAGCAAAGGATTGTCGAAGCTCACGTCCTGTAACTCAAGAACAGCAACAACCACGTGAGTGGTCAGGGTGACGCAAGGGATGATCCCAACGTAGTTATGGGTAAGTTTCTTCTTGATGATTTTATGTTACTGTATTGTTTGATTCGGGTGCGGATACCAGTTATATGTCTCTAAGTTAGCCAAATGTTAAAACATGCACCAACTCCCTTGAACACCAAACCTGTCGTAGTGTTAGCTAATGGTAGAAGTCTAGAGGCCACTCATAGTTTAGGGTTGTAATCTTATCCTCGCTGGTCAGACGTTCTCTATCGACCTCAATCCTGTAGTGCTGGGCAGCACCTGTAGCTCGCGCACCGTATCGCTTAACTCCATCAGAATTGGAAGAACTATCGAAGAAATTGCAAGAGCTCTTGGAGAAGGGCTTTATACATCCTAGCTCTTCGCCCTGGGGAGCTCCAGTATTATTTGTGAAGAAGAAAGACGGTACCTTTCGTATGTGTATAGACCACAGCGAACTGAACAAGGTGACGGTGAAAAAAATCGCTATCCACTTCCACGCATCGACGACTTATTCGACCAGTTACAAGGGTCGAGCTATTACTCAAAGATTGATCTGAGGTCAGGTTACCATCAACTGAGAGTCCGGGATGAGGACGTCTCCAAAACAGCATTCAGAACTCGCTACGGCTATTACGAGTTTTTGGTCATGCCATTCGGGTTAACGAACGCGCCTGCGATTTTCATGGACCTTATGAATAGGGTGTGCAAACCTTACCTTGGCAAGTTTGTTATTGTTTTTATTGATGACATCCTGATCTATTCGAAAAATCAGGAGGAGCATGAGCAGCATTTACGACTTATTCTGGAACTCCTTCGAACGGAACAACTGTACGCCAAGTTTTCAAAATGCGACTTCTGGCTTCGTGAAGTCCACTTTCTAGGCCACGTGGTGAACAAGGATGGGATTCATGTCGATCCATCCAAGGTAGATTCGATCAAGAACTGGCCTGCACCCCGTACACCAACCGAAATACGCCAATTCTTGGGTTTGGCAGGTTGTTATAGACGGTTCATCAAAGACTTCTCAAAGATTGCACAGCCACTTACATTACTGACACAGAAAGGTGTTGCTTATCGTTGGAGTAATACACAGGAAACAGCATTTCAGCACTTAAAGGGTAGACTTTGTAGCTCACCTATCCTCTCATTGCATGAAGGCACGGATGATTTTGTAGTCTACTGCGACGCATCCATCGAAGGTCTTGGATGTGCGTTGATGCAACGGGATAAAGTTATTGCTTATGCTTCGCGCCAACTTAAGATTCACGAACGGAATTACACTACGCATGATTTAGAGCTGGGAGCTGTTGTTTTTGCGCTCAAAATATGGAGACATTACCTGTACGGTACCAAGTGCACTATCTACACCGATCACAATAGTCTCGAGCATATATCTTCAAGCAGAAAGAATTGAACATGCGACAACGTCGATGGGTCGAGTTACTGAACGATTACGAATGTGCTATAAAGTACCATCCGGGCAAAGCCAATGTGGTGGCCGACGCCCTCAGTCGAAAGGATACTACACCTAGGCGTGTACGAGCGTTGCAACTCACTATTCAGTCTAGTCTTCCTTCTCAGATACGAGATGCTCAGGTAGAAGCATTGAAACCAGAAAACGTCAGGGCTGAAGCCCTACGCGGTTCAAGGCAACGGTTAGACCAAAGGGCAGACGGCGCCTATTATGTAACCGGACGCATCTGGGTCCCACTCTATGGCAACCTACGCGAGCTTGTAATGGATGAAGCTCATAAGTCTCGCTACTCAGTACATCCTGGTTCAGATAAGATGTACTACGACCTCAGAACTACATATTGGTGGCCTAGCATGAAGGCCCACATAGCGACTTACGTTAGAAAGTGTTTGACTTGTGCGAGAGTCAAAGCAGAATATCAGAAACCATCAGGCCCACTCCAGCAACCTGAGATACCACAATGGAAATGGGAGCAAATTTCCATGGATTTTGTTACTGGCCTGCCTAGATCTCAGCGTGGGAATGATACTATTTGGGTGATCGTTGATCGACTCACAAAGTCTGCTCACTTCTTGGCTATCAAGGAAACGGATAAGTTCTCCACTCTAGCAGATGTATACCTTAAAGAAGTTGTCTCGAGGCACGGGGTGCCCACATCTATTATCTCTGATCGTGATGCACGTTTTACTTCAGAACTGTGGCAAGCAATGCACAAATCTTTTGGCTCTCGATTAGACATGAGCACAGCTTATCATCCTCAGACAGATGGGCAATCTGAGCGTACTATTCAAACTCTAGAAGACATGCTTCGGGCGTGCGTAATTGACTTTGGCAAGGGCTGGGAAAAGCATCTGCCACTTGTGGAATTTTCATACAACAACAGTTACCACACCAGCATTAAAGCTGCTCCATTTGAGGCATTGTACGGACGTAAATGCCGATCACCTCTTTGTTGGGCAGAGGTGGGTGACAGTCAGATCACAGGTCCAGAAATGGTGGTTGATACTACTGAAAAGATTGCTCAAATACGACAACGCATGGCGGCAGCACGTGACCGTCAGAAAGTATACGCTGATAAAGACAGGAAAATACTCGAATTCCAAGTTGGGGATCGAGCACTACTCAAAGTTTCACCCTGGAAGGGTGTTGTTCGTTTTGGCAAACGAGGCAAGCTCAATCCACGATACGTTGGACCATTTGAAGTCGTAGAAAAGATAGGCAAAGTGGCCTACAGACTGAACTTACCAGCTGAACTCAGTGCAGTTCACAACGTCTTTCACGTGTCGAATCTGAAGAAGTGTCTGTCAGATGAGACCCACATAGTTCCTCTGAAGGAGCTCACTATCGACGAACGGTTGCATTTCGTCGAAGAACCAGTTGAAATCACGGACCGGGATGTTAAGGTCCTCAAGAACACCAGAATACCTCTTGTTCGAGTTCGTTGGAACTCCCGTCGTGGCCCAGAGTTCACCTGGGAACGCGAAGACCAAATGGAACTCAAATATCCCCAGTTGTTCGAAAACAATGCAACTACTACTGAGGCCGAAGCTACTACAGAAGTTCGGGATGAAATCCCAACTCAACAGGGGGATGATGTGATACCCCAGGAAAACCAGTAAACGATAACTTACCTAGCTTCCTCAGTAACCGCATGCTAAATTTCGGGACGAAATTTCTTTCAAGTTGGGGATAATGTGACAACTCGAGTTTCCAAGATTCTATCTTCGCATTTAGTGCACGTTAATTTTTTTTTTTTTTTTAGTTGTTTGTTAATACGACTCATTGTTTCACAACGCTTACCTTTGTAATACGTTATATCGTATGTCGATTAATATTTTGTACTTGGAAATCCATAATATTTATTATATGTGAGTGTATGTTAATAAGGTTTTGTATTAATTAACATATGTTAAATTGATGGAACTCTTACTGAAAACAACAAGTACCCATGAAATCACATAAGTGATGAAAACACTTTAGTGTTTTCGTCCAGCCATGTTTGGCGAAATCAGACATGGGCTTTGGCCCATGGCCCAGTTTTGAGATATTATAGATATTTATTTTGTCACAATCTTCTCAGAGAAGTTTCACACTTATCAAATCTTATCCTATCACATTGTCTCTCTCTACCCTTTAAAACCAACAGCAGATTCCCTTATTAGAAACCAAACCTCTGTTTAATTCAAGGTTAGTGATTTACATGATTCAGTTGGTTTAGATGCTTATCGCATGATTTTGGATGTTTAATTGTTATATATGTATATACATATGTGGTTGTTCACAAACTGTTATATATATTAGATGAGCTATTCAATTACATGTGTCTGTATATTGGGTGAATTGATCAACAGTAAGTATCTGTTAATGAAAGATATGCTGATTTAGATATAGTCTTGTTCTCAATGATTTGGTGGTTTATCTGTTACATATCATATCATGATTTGATTTAATGATCTCATTTATAACAAATCATGTAACCGTAATAAGATTGGAGTTGCTGGGTTTTATATGAACTTGTTGTTGATGATGATAGAACTGGCGAAATCCCAAGACTCACGAAAACACCACTCATATTAAATATATGGACGAAATCACTAAGGGTGATTTCGGCCCAATAGTGATTTCGGCCCATATGGGTTTTCGACCAAATAGTTATTAAATAACAAAGGTTTTCGGCCCACATGTGTTTTCGGTTCTAAAGTGATTTCGGCCCACATGAGGGATTTCGGCTTAAGGGGATTTCGGCCATAATAGTGATTTCGGCTATAGAGTGATTTCGACACTTAGTGTTTTCATTAGTTAAGGGATTTCGGCTCTTATGTTGATATTCTGTTAGTTTGATAACTCAGTTAATTAACTCGGTTAGTTGTTAAGTAAGTTAACTAGGTTAACTTTATTGAAATATGTAACTTAATTAAGTGGGTAACCTTAATGGTTGTTAATTCAGTAAGTTAAATTAACCATGTTAGTTTACTTGGTTCTGTCAAAAATGATAACACTGTTAAGGTGATTAAATTTGCTGGGTTATTTAGTCTGTTAGTTATTAACTTGGTGAAGTTATTAACCCTGTTAACTTTGTAATTCTATTAAGTTAAGCATGAAACACAGTTAGTTAATAATTCTGATTGATGTCAACTCTGTTAACTGTGTACCCCTGATATATGTATTAATCCAGCTGAACTGTTAATCCTGTTAAGGGTATTATTGGGTATCTATCCTGGAAGAAATTGTAAAAGAGATTGATGTGGTACATGAACTGTATGGATGCAATTAACTGTTTGTATGTTACATGATATGAACTGTCAAACACTCCATGATATTATTGTGACACTAGTTCAATGTGAAACTTTGCAAGCAATGTGAACTGATTGAATATACGTGCACTATAGGACTTGACTGATTTATTGTGAGCACTTAACTTAGCATACCGAGCAAACAAGGTGAGTTCACACTCTTACCAAGGCATGGGATTCCCGGTGGGTTGGGAATGGGTTAAGAAACTAAAATGGAATCTACATATCCTCCTTGGGTAGGATATGTACCGCCATCCTCCATGGGTAGGATGCCAATATTAATCCTGCGTGTTCTCCTTGGGTAGAATACGTACGTTCGTCCTCCTTGGGTAGGACAACAACCTTAACGTACGTAAAACTTACGTACACTCATACTCGCTACGTTCCTTGGATTAAGAAGGGCACGTACAAATACGACTAGTCAACACTATTCATCGCACGCATGCCTGGACTGGCAGCAAGGACTAACGCGATACAATTACTAAACTTCGCAAGGATGCCTAGAGGGCCGCGATACCATTACATACGATACAATTACTAAACTTCGCAAGGATGCCTAGAGGGCCGCGGTACCATTACATACGATACATGGTTTAATAAACGAACATACAATTTACGATATGAACATTATAACTAAATAACCAACTGTGAACTCGCTCAACTTTTTGTTGACTCTCTGTTACATGCCTTGCAGGACCTTAGGTACTTTTGGAGCTTGCACGGGAGGCACAGTCGTTGTGGACATGGATCGTGAATGTGTTGTTAAACACTATAACATTTTGTACTTAAAACTTATGTTGGGTTTACATTAATGCTTCCGCTACACACTTGTTTATATTTGGTTTTGTAAACACCTATCGTATTGATGAATGACTTTTGATATACATACTTATGTTCAATATGATTGGTGGCTTGATCCTGGTCATGTCACGCCTCCAAGCGGTAGTACTCCGCGTGTGGATTTTGGGGGTGTGACACAAGGGAACACCATGTCTAGATACAATCCACATAAAGTTTAGCAAGCTTGTCGGCAGATAGATCCTCACGGATCGGCAGGAAATGCGCTGACTTTGTAAGACGATCAACAACTACCCAGATGGCATCATGACCTTTCTTAGTGCGCGAAAGTTTGGTAATAAGATCCATGGCAATGTTTTCCCATTTCCAAACTGGAATCTCTGGTTGCTCCAATAAACCAGAAGGATGTTGGTGTTCAGCCTTAACCTTAAGACAAGTAAGGCATTTTGAAACGTATAAGGCTATGTCTTTCTTCATACCAGGCCACCAATACTGAGTACGAAGATCCTTATACATTTTATCTAAGCCAGGATGAATAGAGTAACGAGACTTATGGGCTTCATCCATAAGCAAGGTGCGAAGATCATCTTGGCTTGGGACCCATAAACGATCCATGAAATAATAAGATCCATTGTCCTTCAATTCAAGATCAGGCTTCATGTGATAGGGTAATTCCTTACTCATCAAGTCTTATGAAACACAAGCATGTTGAGCCTGAGAAATGAGGGTTTGGATATCAGATTGAACACGAACTCAATGAAGCTTGACACGTTCCTTACGACTCAAAGCATCGGCCACGACATTCGCCTTACCAGGATGGTAGCGAATTTCGCAGTCATAGTCGTTTAGAAGTTCAACCCAACATCGTTGCATCATGTTGAGTTCTTTCTGATTAAAGATATGCTAAAGACATTTGTGGTCAGTGAAAACCACACATTTTGCACCATACAAATAATGTCTTCAGATTTTGAGAGCGAATACAACAGCACCTAGCTCAAGATCATGAGTGGTGTAGTTCTTTTCGTGAATCTTCAACTGCCTCGATGCATATGCTATGACTTTGTTCCTTTGCATTAGAACACAGCCAAGACCCAAATTTGATGCATCACAATACACGACGAAATCATCATTGCCCTCAGGCAAGGATAGAATAGGTGCATCATAAATCTTCTGCTTCAAGGTCTGAAACGCTTCTTCTTGTTTAGAACCCCATTCAAAGGGTTTGTTCTTCTAAGTTAGAGCAGTTAGGGGAACTGTAATCTTTGAGAAGTTTTCGATGAAGCGGCGGTAATAACTCGCGAGATCAAGAAAAGAACGAACCTCAGTAGGAGTAGTAGGCGTATCCCAATCCTTAATCGCACTGATCTTGGAGGGATCTATATGAATACCTTGTTCGTTGACGATATGTCCCAAAAATTGAACTTCCTTAAGCCAGAATTCGCACTTGGTGAATTTGGCAAAAGGTTGCTCTCTCTTTAGGAGTTCCAGAGTAAGACGAAGATGTTGCTCGTGATCAGCTTGCGTCTTAGAGTATATCAAAATATCATCAATGAAAACAATGATGAACTTATCTAAATAAGGCTTGCAGACCCTATTCATTAATTCCATGAAAACAGCAGGAGCATTAGTCAGACCGAATGGCATAACTGTGAACTCATAATGCCCATATCGAGTGCGGAAAGCTGTCTTGGGAATATCTTCTTCATGCACACGAAGTTGATGATACCCAGAACGTAGGTCAATATTTAAAAAATAAGAAGCACCTTATAATTGATCAAAGAGATCATCAATGCGAGGTAGGGGATATTGATTCTTGATGGTAAGCTTGTTAAGCTCACGGTAATCGATGCACATTCTGAAGGATCCATCATTCTTTTTGACAAAAAGAACAGGAGCACCCCAAGGTGAAAAGCTAGGACGGATAAAACCTTTATCAGAAAGCTCCTGAAGCTGCTTAGACAACTCTTGCATCTCAGACGGTGCAAGACGATATGGAGATCTGGCAATGGGATTGGCACCAGGTACAAGATCAATACGGAACTCGACTTGGCGCGCTGGGGGTAAACCAGGTAACTCTTCGGGAAACAAATCAGGATAATCCCGAACAAGACGATATGGAGATCTGGCAATGGGATTGGCACCAGGTACAAGATCAATACGGAACTCGACTTGGCGCGCTGGGGGTAAACCAGGTAACTCTTCGGGAAACAAATCAGGATAATCCCGAACAATAGGGATATCTTGAATAGACTTACCTTTGCCTTTATATGCTACGACATGTGCCAAGAAGGCCACATAATTCTTTCGCAGATATTTCCGAGCTTGAAAACAAGACATGAGCTTGAGACTGCTAGAAGGTTTCTCATCACGATCCTGAAGGATCTCACCTGTCGAAAGCGGAATACGAACAATCTTATTGAAACAAACTACCTCTGCGTGATGCTTGGCTAACCAATCCATACCCACTATAATGTCGAAACTCCCAAGTTGCATCGGCGTGAGGTCGATAGGAAAAAGATGGTTGTTAAGGTTCAACTGGCAGTTACGAAGAACATAATCAAGAACAATGGGTTCACTACTAGCAACTTCTACTGTCAAAGGCTTTCCTAGTTTCGTTCTAGACACGCGAAGCAATGGCTCAAAAGATAACGAGACAAAACTCTTATCGGCACCTGAATCGAAAAGAACAGATGCAGGTTTATTATTAACAAAGAACGTACCGTTGACCACTTCATTGTCTGCTTGCGCCTCTTGTGCATTCATATTAAAGACTCGCCCACGAGCCTGAGCCTGATTCGGATTCACCAATATTAGACACTGATTACGGTAGTGGGTCAGATCCCCACAGTTATAGCAAGAACCAGGTGGGTAGTGAGGTCGTGTAGCTTGAGCCTATTGCTGAGCAGGAGGCTGAGCAACTTGTTGAGCTGGGTTCTGAGCTACCCGATTCTGATTAGCAGGAAGACGACATCTGGCAGCAAGATGACCAGACCTTCCACAGTTGGTGCAATAACGACACTGGAGGTGTGGCTGATGATGACCGTTACACCTGTTGCACTGAGGTGCATTGCCAAGGTATGGTTTCTTGGCAAGTGGTTGCGCAGGCTGATTTGGAGCAGCTTGATTTGCCTGTGCGGTAACGGCGAAGTTTTGGGAAGCCCTGCGCTTCTTAGACTTCTTTGCAGACTCATATTTCTTTCCCTTCTTGATCTTACCCTCAACAGACTCCTGTTTTTTACCCTTATCACCCTTTCTATGCAGCTTACCCTTTCGGACTTGCGACTCAGTCAATGTCGCAGCTAACTCAATTGCATGACGAACTGTGGTAGGGTTACTACCAGTGACGATGTCTTGCACGGAGTCAGGTAAGCCATCAATATACCTCTCGATAGCTTTCTCGAGTGGGGTAACCATGGTAGGGCAAAGTAAACTCAACTCCTCTTACCTGTCAGTGTAAGCCCGGTGCTCACCACTATCCTGCTTTAAGTCATCAAACTCCCTTTCTAAAGCTCTTAATTCATGACGAGGACAAAACTCCCTCATCATAAGAGTCCTAAGCTCAGCCCATGCTTGTGCTAAAACAACCTCAGCACCACGGTCTCTCATAACCCCGTTCCACCATGTAAGAGCCCTCTTCTAAATTACACTTGAAGCAAACTCGACTTTTCGATTTTCAGGACACTGAACATGACGGAACGTACTCTCAATGCTCTCGAACCACTGTAGGAGCCCAGTTGCTCCTTCAGAACCACTAAACTTGAGTGGTTTAGCTGAGCTGAAACTCTTGAAATTGCATGGAGCATTCTGGTTATTGTTGGCTTGGTTCACTTGAGCAATAATGTTTGGGAGTATCGCAGCCATATGCTGCGCCATGATATCTGCCATTTCGGCATTAGATAGCGGATTTTCGCGTCGAGGAGGCATTCTAAAAGAGGAAAACATGAGAGGAAACGAGTGAGATGATTAGATGAAAAGAATGAGATGAAACAAAAATCAACAATGGCAAAGATGGTGGTCATTCGTTTGTTACCACAAATCAAACAAACGACACACAGTGACTAATCAAAGTAAATGGGCCAAAAATAATTTATCGCGAAGACATGCTCGCCTATAAGTGAACACTCACCCCAAGAGTTCCCAGGTAAGAGTGACTGGTCCGATTATGTGGATTTGTACGAACACTCTAGCCTTAGACAGAAAACCCAGGGTACAGGCATTCACTCTTCCAGTTTACACGTGTTCACACTATTTAAGACCCAAAACTTTGACGAGATTTTGAAAACTTGGAAGGCACAAGGCCAAAAGAATCATTCAAAAACGGATGATAAATTTTCGAAATCATTCAGAAAAATTGAAGGGTTCAAAACCTTATAATAAATGATTTAAAAACAGATGATTAATTTTCAAAAATCGTTTCAGAAAATTGGGTTCTTGTTTTGGGTAATCACCTAAGGATAGGTGAAGTGCATGTTTTAAGATCGAAACACAAGATAACTTGTGTTGGGGTCCTAGAAAGGTTATAGTCAAGGTCAAACCATTACTAATAACCTAATTCCCTATAACCATTGGCTCTGATACCAAATCTTCTGTCACACCCTGACCACGTAAAACATCAAATCGTGGCGGAAACATCGTGGAGTGTTGTAACAGAATTATTGTTTCACAACCATGGCATTTAAAGTTATGTTTTATTTAAAAAACAAAAGGGATACATTGTCTTAAACGAAAGGAAACAAGAGTACATAACAAAATTAAACTAGTTCTAGCTTCATTTTTAAGTCACTAAGGCACAGGTCCGCCCTAGTGTGTCACGAACATCCTATGCAACAGCTCCTGAAAACACATGTGAAAATAGGTACGTCAGCATAAAAATGCCTGTGAGATACATAGGTTTTATGAAAATAGGATTCATGACTTAGGTTTAAAGAAATGTTTAATAAAATTTAGTCATGAATCTTGTTTAAAGTGTTTTCTTTCATAAAATGTTTGAAAAGCGATAATAAAATCAAATGATATGTATATATATAAGGATAATGTATGGTTAAATGAATAACCAAGTAAAAATGAGTTTGTATAAGTTAAGTCATTTGTAAAACAATGTTTAAGTGAAAATATGTTGTATGTGTAATATGTCTAAACTGAAATGGTTTACATAACGCTACGATATGCAATACCATAAAAGCACTTATATATAGGAAGTACCAGCGGCGTATCCACCATGCTTTTATTATATTACATGTCGCCTCGTTATGTAAATCACTTACCCAAACAAACCACCAAGATGTAATGTTCAACAATTGTAGAAATGTTTATTGTATAATCAAATGTCTATTGTCAAATGTAAATCATGTAATGAGTAAACAAATGTTATGTATGGTAAGTAAAATGTGACTACTTAAACCAAAAGTAAAAATGTACAAAACAAATGCATGCTTTACTTGATACAAACACTTATGCGGTAAGTTAACGTATACATTCAAGCCTTGAGACTGTAGGATAACCTTAGAGTAAAGGTTATCAAAAATGTTTTCGGATTCAGTCATTCCTTTCATCCAAACAAACCTAGGATGTCAGGAATGGGAGTTGTCAAGTCCTATGGTACCACTACTTACTACCGAGCGGCGTAGCTAATGTTAATGAACGTATTTTAGTCCCGTTGAACAAACCAAATGTCATACCAAATGTAAACATGTTATGTGAAAACAATGTACTAAGTATGCTAAGTTAACATACAAAGCAGAAAAGTCATGTAAATCAATGTGCTAGCATGCTCAGTAAACATACATAGCAGAAATGTAATGTAAAACAATGTGCTAGCATGCCAAGTAAACATACATAGCAAAAGAGGATGTAATGTAAAACAATGTGCTAGCCTGCTAAGTAAACATACATAGCAAAAGAAATGAATGTAAAACAATGTGCTAGCATGCTAAGTAAACATACATAGCAAAACATAATGAAATCATGTACTATAAGTGTACTAACGAACATAGCAAGCAGATGATATGAAAACATGGAAAGCACGAAAGTAACAAGTAGGCACATGTGTTTCACCCCAAAACATTTGAAAAACAGTAAAAGAGGGGACTATGTACTCACTTGAGATTGCTCAATAGTCTTTAGATAACCACCAAGCAAAGCAATGAAGATCGCGGAATCAAACGACACCTAATATAGGTAACTACGTAAATAAACGTACTTAAATCAGAGGATTGGATAAAATGTGGTTTTGTAAACCAAATGAGTGTAAGAACTCATGTAATATGGTTTAACAAAGTTCACATTCTAAAACGGAACTTATCCTAAGTGCTTATGACCCATTACGACTCTTTTAGGTAGCTTACGCTACTTTAACGCGTCGTTCGCGTAAAACGCGTTCAGACCGCCTAACTAGTCCTATGACAAGTAAAATATGCCTTAACATGTCTAATATAGTTGCCTAATCAGTTTAGATGTCAAAATTTATGTTACATATGCTTAAAATGAATTTTGGCGTAAAAAGGGCATTTTGGTAATTTTCCCAAGGCATATAGACGTGACCATAAGGTATAACCTCGAAAGGTTATTCCCTATACAACTATGGTCACCTAATGTGTTTGGTCGGATCCTAATGATCGACCAAACGGGTCGGGTTCGAAGTATAAGCGATTGATTAGATCGCTTACCTTACGACCCTATATAAGCACTAAACCTAATGTGACGAGCTAAACATGTTAAAACATGTTTAACGAGGTTTGAAAACAGGTTTGGTATCAAAACAAATGGTTTTGATACCCTAGAGTAGTTTGGTTACAAAATACGCAAGAATACGTATTTTGGCCGAAACTACGACTCGCCACTATGCCTAGATAACGTGGTAATCAGTAGGTATAGTCACAAGGGACTATAACTATCGTGATTACGCTCACGTTATGAAGTTCAAATGAAATTCACATTGACCATAAACTGGTCAATGCAGAAAGTCAAACAAATTTTGACTTTTAAGCAAAAAACGTAAAAGAACGAAAGAATACTTACAACGGGTCCAAGAACGGAAGCTTTGATCCGATTACTCTCAGGTATGAAGTAAATACTCCAACTTAGAGAGCCAAATCAGATTAAAGTGTGGGTTTTTGAAGCAAAGGGGGTGGGGTATTTATAGATTTCCTAGGACCGTTAAGATCGTTTATCGAAAACCGTGCTTCGATCTCATCCGTACATGTGCACCCATGGTTTTACAAAACCATGGGCACTTAAAAATGGCCCATAGATTGATAAAATACCATGTGCAAAGGTTGGAAACAGCTGGAACAGCTGGAAATAAGATCTGTTCAGATCTAGCAGATCCTCGTGGCCCGCGTAAAAGACAGACAAGGCCTGCGCGGCCCGCCTGGTACCCAGATCAGCAAACAGAGTTTCATTTTTACAGTTTCAGTCCCTGCAGTTGTTTTAGCTCATTTCCGACACTTTTAAGGCCCGTTAAGCCAAATTTAAGGGCCTACAATGATGCCTAAACCTATTGGACATGAAACATGCTCAAAAATATGTCGGATGTCGGTTCGTTGAGTCGTACGATCGCGGTATTCGCTTAATTACGACGAAATGCGCAAGAATGCGAAAAACGATCCAAATTGCGCGACGAATGGATTTTTCTTATGCCAAACACTAAAATAAAATATTTTAATGCTTACATAAATTTTTGGATGTCCGGATGTATTCAGAACGTAAGTATGCGCGAAAATGCAAACTTTTGCACTTTTTGGCGCTTTTAGTCCCTATTGATCAAGAAAGTTTATTTTAGTACACCGAACCCCTCAAAGCCTATTTCTAAGCTATGTAAAGGATATTTAGGGTGTGTTTAACTTATGATCAAGTTCCGGAATGTTCGTTACAGTACAAATCGGCATACTTTCGCAGTTTGTTGAATTTAGTCCCTGTAAGCGAATAAACTTGATTTTGCCATACCAAAGCCTTCAAAACTTATTTCTAAGTTATGTAAAGGTTATTTAAGGTATGTTAAGCATAAATTGATGTTCCAGAGTGTTTGTCGCATTAAACTGATTACGTTTACGCACCAGTTTGCATATAACTCTCCAGAAAGCGATATAGAGTTTGAAATTGAACGAAAATCAAAACATGCAAAATGTCAAACATAAACAAACAAATATTGGGATCAAAAAAGATTATTTCATTGATAACTGAACTGTTTACAATGATTATAAGCACAGGTGTCACAATTTTAAAACACACAACTCTTCTCCATCCAACTCTATTTTTTTAAAAAATTCACTTCTTCTATTTTTTCAATGGATGATATACCACCGCCATTCCTTCCAATTGATATTAGTGAAGATGATGATTCTTCCTCGAGCGATAGTAGTTTAATTTTTTTTCCAAAATCTTATCTACGAAGCCGCTCAACTGGAAGACACGGGCACTTCTAGAAAATGGAAATCTGTCCGTCGAGATCGAGTGAAATGTCACGAAAACCTTATGAGAGATTATTTTGTCGAGGAGCCCGTATTCAATGAAGAGGTTTTTTTGTCAAAGGTTTCGTATGTCCAAAAGGTTGTTTTTAAAAATTTTGAGTGACGTGCGAATAACTCGTGGTTTCAAGACGCCGAGGATGCTAGTGGTAGGAAGAGTTTTACATCGATTCAAAAAGTTACTTCGGTGATTAAGAAACTAGCAACCGGTAACGCTCCAGACGAGTTCGACGAGTATTTAAATATGTCCACAAGGACTTCCCGAGAAAGTCTAGAATATTTTTGCGAAACGGTATGTAATTTATACGCTTCCGAGTTTCTACGTAGACCTACTAGCCACGACGTTGCGCTCTTGTACCAAGCTCATGAGGAGAAACATCACCTTCCTGGGATGTTGGGTAGTCTTGATTGTACACATTTTGTTTGGAGAATGTGTCCAACGTAGTTGCGGGGTCAATATATGAGCGGGGATCACAGTCACCCGACAGTTATGCTCGAGTCGGTGGCCTCTCAGTTTTTATGGATTTGGCATGCTTTTTGTGGTCCAGCAGGTTCATAAAACGACATCAACGTGATCCAACAATCTCCGTTATTTCTTACTAAGCGAAATGGAACTGCACCAAAATGCCCATTTTACATGAACAACCACTTGTACAAGCGTGGATACTATCTTACCGATGGAATCTACCCTACTTGGTCCGTGTTTGTGAAATCATTTTCGTATCCTCACATTGTGAAAGAAAAGAAGTTCAAGAGGCAACACGAGGCGGCAAGAAAAGACGTGGAGCGGGCTTTTGGTGTTTTAAAGGCAAAATGGCATATACTTCATCGCCCGATGCGTGCTACGAGTGTTAAAAAAATTAGGATGGTCGTATATGCGTGTATTATTATGCATAATATGATTCTAAAAGACGACTGAAATGCGATTGCACCGGTACATATTCGGGATCCTCCAGTCGAGCCCGTTTTCGAAGACACTGCTTATAACAAGCTCATTGATGAAGATACGCATTATAGACTAAAATATGATCTTGTGGAGCATCTTGGAGAACAAGATTTACCTCACCTTTTAGCGGATTCCGACGACGAATAGTTAAATTAGGTTTTTTTTAATTTATTTTTATATTTTAAATTAGGTTTTTTTATGTAATATGTTTTTTTAATTAAAAGTACCTTTATTTACATTAAAATATGTCTTGTTTATTTATGAATAATTTCTAGAAAATAAAAAATATATAACTCAAACACCGTAGGGTGATTATCCATACCCCCTGATTGAGTGAAAATGGGGAGTTGACATGGCATAATATTATTGGGTATGATTTCGCTCAATCATCCTAGGGTGATTAACCATACCCTCCACCCTAAGTGGGGACTTCTTGATAGAGTTTCGTTTAGTACGCTAAGACATGAAATACAAATATCATTTAACAGCATTCCATCCTCAGAATACTAGGCAACCCCAAACCAGGGAAAGTGAAGTCCATTCCCAACCACCGGGAATACATGCTTTTAGTAAATGTGTGAACTCACCTTTGTTTTGCTCAGCAGATAAGTTACTTGTTTTATGTTGGTCAACCAAACCCTATTATGGTTACCAATATTAATTAGGTTGGTGTGCAAGTAGTCCACGTATTTTCTACACGTAACTAACAGGTATCATACAAGTTATAACATCACGTATCACATAGGAAACATGTGGGCCATATAGGGATTTATAACGCAAGCCCAACAGTGAACAGTAACTTGGACAAATGTAAACACATTAGTGTACGACCCAAATGTAATGTACAGCCCAAATGCATACAAGTGTGCGATCCAGTATAAGGTTTTGCCATGTGCATTTAATGTTTGTTCAATAGGAATATGATGTTTCCAAGAGTGTGCGACCCTGCACTATAAGCTTGTACATGGTGCATTAATGATTTGTAACATTCAGATGTGTGCGTCTTTCCAGTGTGCGACATGTTGTATAAGATTGGACGACATACAGTCCAAGGTGTACATTCTAAGAGTGTGTGGTGACAGGTGTGCGGCATCAAGAAATTCAAACAATATCCATTCAAGTTAATCCGATCAAAACAACAGCAAAACACAGATTCCAAACTCAATCCCTATGAATTCTAATATCTCGTATCGATTGTTCTTCTTTATCAGCTTAGGATTATGATAGATCCTTAGGTGATATTCAAATGTTCTCGGATTAGGGTTTGTAGTTAGGGTTTTGTTTTCGGCTTTAATTTCTGCTTGCAAACGGGGGTGTAGCTGGTTGTTTAGCATTTGCGCTTCTGATTTCGGCTCTGATTTCGTTAGTCTGATTTCGGCTTTACATCTGATTTCGGCTTACATCTGGTTTAGTTGTTCTGTTTTCGGCGCTACTAAGGTGATTCCAGATTTCGAGATTAGGGTTTTGTTGTCGTGGTTTTCTGTTTGCGAAGGTGGTGCGGCTGGTTCCTTTTTGCTTTAGGGTTTCAGCAGGTTTCTTTATCTTCGATTTTCTTTGTTTTGGCTGGTTTGTTGATCACAATCTGTCCGAATGGAGAGCCAAACTGCAGAAAACTCAAATGTGTTTGCCAAAAAAATTAAGAACATTGACGGTAAAACATTTGAGCCAAGACAAACATCATTTTTGGCGACTAGGGTTTCTGAAATGCCGAGTAAGAAGGTATGTTTTATGATGCCGCTTAATGATACTGAACATGTTATTGGTTGTTCTGATTCTCCTAATCAGAATTATGCGAAAGTATTTGACAAGAGAAAGGTAGCATTTGTGTTACCGGTGAATGATATTAGTCCTACTCGAGTGCAAAATCTGAATCAAGATGATAATGCTCATGTCCAATCTTATGCGGATGTGGCCCTACATGAACGAATTGAGCAGGGTGATACTAAGAGAGGTGGGGATTCAATTCAGAATCAGAATGAAGATGAAAACACTAGGAAGGCTAATGATGCGGATGCGGTTATTCAAGTTCCTAAAGTCAATTTTCGACAACTAAAATCAGATGTATCATTGGATGGAGTGGATGTAGTGCTTCCGATTGATTCGGTTCGCCAGGTTAATAACAGGTTAGCAAACACTCTTTATGGTTATTTCCTGGGGGATAGGATTGCATATCCAGTAGTTGAATATTTTGTCAGAACAAATTGGAAAAAAACATGGTCTTCAGAAAACTATGATGAATTCAAATGGTTTCTTTTTCTTCAAGTTTGAAGACAGAAAGGGTATGGATACTGTTCTTGAAGGGGGGCCTTGGCTGATCCGTAACAAACCTATGTTTCTCAACATTTGGTCTCCTACAAACACCCTTAAAAAAGAAGAGGTTAAAAAGGTTGCAGTTTGGGTTAAATTGCATGATGTTCCGCTAGTGGCATATTCTGATGATGGTTTAAGCATGTTGGCTTCAAAAATTGGGTCCCCTGTGCGCCTGGATTCGTATACTAGTGATATGTGTAATGAGGCTTGGGGAAGGAGCAGCTATGCTAGGGCTCTCATTGAAATATCAGCTGATCATGAGTTGAAAGAGGCTCTAACCATGGCTATTCCTGAATTGGATGGGAACAAATATGTTAATGAGACTATTCGGGTGGAGTATGAATGGGAACCTCCGAGATGTGTCCACTGCTGTGTATTTGGGCATGATTCTGAGGAGTGTCCAAAACGCATTCGACCGACAGTGAAACCTACTACATATAGACCGAAAGTAGATGAGGATGGTTATACGGAAGTCAAGACAAAGAAGAATGTAAAGAAAAGCGGTTTTCAAGTTAACAATCAAGAGCCCAAGTTTGAATATAGACCTGTGGATAAAAAGAAAAAAGGCAGTGAGTTCTGCTTACATGAGTGCGAGGAGCACTAGTTCTTCTAAGATTCAAACACATAATTCGTTTAGCGCTCTTGGGTTTGTTGGAGGGAACGGGGATAAAGGGAGACGTGAGCCAAATGAGGAGTCTGACGATGACGGGGTAGAGGTTGTATATGATGAAACGAATGAGTTTATGACATCGGGTACACATCCTGCGTCTTCCAGTACAGGGGCAAGCACCTCTCACATAAAGTTGTCTAATGGATAGGTGGCGTCTTTTTCATGCTAAGGGGCTGCCAGTTGGTAACAATTTCATTTTTGACGATGGCGGTTGACGTCTTTTGTTTTGTTTTTTCGTTTGTCTACTAGTTAGTCATTATCATGATTGTAGTAGGCTAGATTAATGTGGTAACTTGGTTTGTTTGGTTTTTGTTTTACATATATGGGGCATGTCCTGTATATGAACTAGTGGGGAATTCATCCTCACTACTTGTACTTATTTGGCGGTTGTCTATAATAGAATCACCGGGGTAACCCTTTACCCAAAAAAACATGTCATCAAATATCATCATTATCCATCAGTTTCTAGTATCACCAACAACTCTAGGCATCTATGATTACCAACCGATCTAGAATTCATTATCATCATCATACAAAAATCATCTAACATTAATAATTTGATCGCACAAAATCATCCAATCACACAACCCTATCCCATTTGTCTAACACATCAATATTACCCGATCTTAAGTCAGTCATAGCCAAGAATCATTAACATCTTATAGTCCTACAAAATCTATTTGTGCATTTCATACAACCAAAAGAATATTGGATCTTGATTCTAACATAAACCCTAGATCTTGTCTAATCACTAAGCACATTATCATGAAACATAAAATCAGATATGTGAATATCATATCAAACTATTAACACACTAACATCAAACAACCTTAGTTCATTATTCTAATCATACCATTCAAGCAAGTATAAACATTATCATATATAACATCCAGAAATGGCAATGCACTAACCAGGAATGATGAAACAAGAAGTGTGCGAGAAAGTGGAAGAGAAATATTCAAAAGGGATGCTACTGATGATGTGCGCCGTAGATCTCCAAAGGGAAAGGAATAGAATGTTCTAGGGTTTCCAAAAAGAGGGGAATGTTTGCAGAAAAGGAAAGGCTACCGTCAGATGTTTGGGAAAAGATTCCTATGTTTTTGCAATCATGTGTATTTATAATCATGGAAAGGTACCGTACACACATGTGCGGTTGGAATGTGCTGCCTCTCTTTGGGCCTGTTATGAGACTTGGGTTTTGGGCCGGGAATTAAATAGGTGTGCGGTCAAGGAGGGGTGTGCGAGGCAAATGGGAGTGTGCGACTGCACACTAATGTTTAAGTGTACGGGTGTGTTTAATATTAATTAACATATTTACAACAATACTCACAATCATTCATATTTACGCGTATATACTTAAACAATCAATTATATATATTAAGCCACGTTTATCAGTTTTTTTTCATAGTTACAACACATAATGGAATGTGAAGGGAAATGACACGATGTTAATGGTATGAGTTGTCACAATATGTGTATGTAACTAGGTTATTACATGGTTGCATGTATTTTACTACATGGATACGAAATGCTTATGGTGCTATTAGCATGACCGACTACATCGATATGGACATATGTTCCTAAGTTGGAAGTTTGCATACTTGATCGTTGACTTTTCAGAAAAGTCAACGAGTATGAGAATAGCATGATTAAAAATCCTAATATGATTGTAAGACTAGAAGGATTGAATGAATTTGGAATGATGCATTGCTAAATCTATGCCTTGTGCTTGTTACAAATGCTTATTGAAAGTCAAATGCGAGATATGAACTAGATATGCTTGGTGATATGAAAAATCTTGTATGCTAACAAGAATGTGAATGTGGTGGTATGTAAGGATAAGCATCATGTCAAGAGGATGCAAGCACGGAAGGCTAATGGGGCAAAAGGAGGCGAGGAAGCGATCACGAATACGGACACTTAAGGTAATTGAATTCCGAAACTCACTTCTTAGTATATAAATGAAATTTGTTCGTACGAATGTTGGGAGTCATGTAGGAATGGTTATGAAATGTAAGCAAATGGGGTAAGAAATGTTGTAGTAAGTTGTTTATAGTTCAAATGTAATGGAAAATGTTTGGTGAGATCAAACAGGTCAAAACATAGAAAGTAACATGGCGAGATGTGGTAGTTGGTTTGGTCTTAGGGCCAAGTATTAGAAGGACATGGGGGCTTAAATATTGTTATTTTACGTCTTGGAACTCCAGGGATATGCGACTAGTGGACAGAGGAGGCATCGGCGACGCCCAGGCTAGGCGTCGGCGACGCCCAGGCTAGGCGTCGGCGACGCCCTGGCTAGGCGTCGGCGACGCCCTGGCTAGGCGTCGGCGACGCCCAGGCTAGGCGTCGGCGACGCCCTGCCCTGTTGCCAAAAACTCGTTTTCGTGTTTTTCTCAATTTTCCTTGCTTCCAAGGCCCCGATAAGCTCCCCAAAGGTACCCCAAGCCTACTATGGAGTTTTGTGGGGGTACGAGTAAGAATGGAAACTTAGAGTAGCAAATACAAGGATGTGGCATGTATGTAAAAATGGTTTCTTTATGAACATGGCTAAGTTTAAATAAGTAAAACTTTATTGAATACTAAAGCTATGTGAAGGAATGGAATTAGTATATGATACCATGCTTATAAATAGGAATTATGTGCCTAATAAAGTAGGGTGTTCAAAGGAAGTTAAGTGAATGTGTATGCAGAGATGTAATTTAATATGGTTAGATGTGAGTGTACGCGTAGACTAGTATGTAAGAGAATTATACCCATAGAAGATGTGATTAGGATTTGTGACATATTATGTGAGTATGTAAGTTGCATGTACGATTTTGGGTAGGAAGGTACGTATGTCCGTAGTAGGATTTATCATACACGAAAGAGTGGAATAGGCAAAATGGATGCGTGTTATTAACCCATACGTTTCCGAATGAATGAGACTTGTAAGATGAAATGTACGGTGTCAATAAATATATGAGTATTGACGATGCTAACCGAGTTGCTTTTGAGAATGAATGTGACAACTGCCACTTTTCGGTAACTTTCATACACTTAAACTTCTCATTTTTAGCCATATAGTTATATGTTTTGAACATCCGAACTGCATATTTCATGACACACACTTAGAATACTCATGGAATACTTATTTTTGATGCACATGATTCATTTTTATTGATTACATTTAAAACAGTTTAAACAATGTATCGAAACAACTAGAATAGCACTTAGTGAACTATTATGCTGACAAAAACGCAGGATCCGTAGAAACCATCTTAATGACATCTTTAGGACTCAGACGAAAGTCCAACATAAAATATACATTAAACCCTAAGTAGGAATGCAAGGGTTTGGTTTAATACCTTCCCGAAGTCCGATAACACAAAAAATTGCCCGAAAAGCACTAAAGTCACAATTTCAACACTTTTCCGTAGAAATTCTGCAGAAATCAGCATTGTAAGTCATATGCAATGTACAAAAGTGTCGTTTAACCCAGAATTCACATTAGAATACCTTGGGGTATCATCTATGTCACACCCCGACCATGTAAAACAAAAAATCGTGGCGGAAACGTCGGGGAGTGTCGTAACAGAATCATTGTTTCACAACCATGGATTTAATTGTTTCTTTTTATTGAATTATTGAACTCATTGTTTTATTACAATTCAGATAAATACAAATATTGTCCTTCAAGTTTTAAAGTCACTAAGGCACGAGTCCATCCTATGTTTAGCATGCATCAACAATCATCACATAGCAGTACCTGAGATTGCAAGTATCCTTGATTAAGTGTCTTAACAAAGCTCGGGAAATCAAGGAATCAAGTGGCACAAGAGTCCAAAGCTTGAAGAAAGAAAATAAGAAAACCAGAGAGGGAGTATCCAAGCTTCAAATCAGAGCTAAAGAGTAGAATGAGAGGAATGAGCAATGAATCAAGTTGATGGTGTTGGCTATTTATACTTGTTGTGAGTTCATAGGATCAAAACAAGTGTTTGTGTAGTCCCCAAGCATCAAATCCTAGCCATACAAGTGTTATGGGCCAGCTAAGATTACTTGCAAGAAAGGCCTTTAAAGATCAAAGAACAGCTGAAAAATCAAAAATTTGGAACCGGGCATTTTTAGGCGGCCCGCGTAAGATGAGAGGCAGGCTTACGTGGCCCGTGTAAGCTCAGCAGATCAGCAACAGTTTCTGTTTTGACAGTTTAGGTCCCTGCATGTGTTTGAGCTCATTTCAGGCACTTTTGACACCTGTTAAGCCATTTTCAAGGCTCTACAAGGTCATTAAAGTTTAGGGGACTCAAAATATGCTCGGAAAACTCTCAAATGTCGGTTCGTTTGGTCGTACGGTCGCGTTATTCGTAAAAAATTACGACGAAACTCGAACGGACGCGAAAACGATCCAAATTAAGCGACGAATGGTATTTTTGCATGCCGATCACTAAAATAAAAATATTTTAGTATGTTCAAAAATTTTGGATGTCCAGATGTGGTCAGAACGTAAGATATGCGCGTAAATGCAAACTTACGCCGTTTTTGACACTTTTAGTCCCTGCAAGATCAATTAAGCATATTTTTGCACACCAAACCTATCAAAGCTTATTTCTAAGCCATGTTTAGGTTATTTATGGTATGTTTAGCTTATGATCAAGTTCCGGACTGTACGTTGCCTTACAAAACGGTAGAATTTTGCAAGTTGACGCAAATAGTCCCTGTGAGCGAATAAACTTGATTTTGCCATACCAAAGCCTTCAAAACTTATTTCTAAGTTATGTGAAGGTTATTTAAGGTATGTTAAGCCTATGTCACTGTTCCGGAGTGTTTGTTGCGTTAAACTGATTGCGTTTACGCGTCAGTTCGCGTATAACTTTCTAGAAAGCGATTTAAAGCACGAAATCGAACAAGAATTGATATGTGCAAATGATACAGATATTTATACAAATCCCCAAGTATGAAACACAATATTTCATTGGATTTTCATTTGTGTGATGGTCCTAGTGACACAGGTGTCACCGTCTCCCCTACTTTAGGAAATTTCATCCCGAAATTTAATTTTAGAGGAAACTTGTGAAGACAACTGTGGTTGTTTCGCTTTCGAATGAATCCTCCATTTCCCAAGTAAAACTCTAGGTCACGTTTGGATTCTTAGCAAATCTGTTAATTGCCAAAATGTTCTCGTTGTAGTAACAAAAACATGGGGTTTCGAACAACGGATAGGAGAATGTTTCCTATGAAGACTATTATAGGAAACTTGTGTGTGCTCGAAATCAGAGTCGGAGATTGCAAGATAAAATAACATTGGTCAAGGTCCAGGACTTCTAGTAACTTAAATGACGCTACATTTGCAATGTAATAAGGAACACTTATATATAGGAAGTACCAGCGGCGTATCCACCATGCCTTTTTACATTGTTCCCGTCTCGTTATTCTTATCACTATAGGTCTTAACACATGACAAAACTTGTTGTGGTTTCTGTGCACTGAATTCCATAATTACGTATGCATCCATAATTACGTAATTCCTTGCACAGTCCACACAGTTCATTTCATAATGTGTAGGGTAAAATCAATCGAACAAACATGAAATGACTTGACTAGATCACCAAAAGATCTTTTTAATTAGATCAACGAACGATCTTTTTAACTAGATCAACACATGATCTCCTTAACTAGACCGTCGTACGATCTCTTTAAATAGATCTTTAAAGGATCTTCTTTTTTACTTTGAATCAAATAATCGTTTTGAAATAGCACTTTGGAATCCAAGGGTCTGACTATTTGCATAGAAAGTTCCTTAAGGATTTAAGATAGTACTTTGAGTATCCTTCTGAGAATCTAACATATGAAAATACGGAAGATTCCACCAGGACTTAGATAGCGAGCTTTAGAATTACACGTAAACACAAAATCACAAAATGGTGCATTAGTTAATTTAGTTATTAGCACGTTCGTTAATTTGAATTAATGCATTTTGAAGTACACTAGAAATCCAATCACGGACTTCGATTGGTACTTTAAGTATCCCCAAGAGTCTAGCTATGAGATAGGAAGACCTTATAAGGATTTGTCTTTGTCTGTATCATGAAATTTGTATTAAGGCACATAAGGAATCCAATTAAGGACTCATGAAAATAACTTTAGATATCAAATCAAAGATTTGAAATGGTATTTCAAGTATCTGTTTAAGAATTTGAAATTTGTACCTTGTACTTTGTTTCTTAAAAGAAACTAGTACTTAGGATTTTTGGGGAGATCACTAGTGATCATAAAAATGAAAGAGCCACACGAGTAGTTTGTTTTGTTAGGAACGCAGTTCCTT
>JARYGA010021471.1:0-27146 GCA_030545235.1 Helianthus tuberosus
ACCCATCCACCCCCATTGCATTTCTCACTAGAATTCTGATTTTGAGAGCTCTAAGTTGAAACCATTGTTTCATACCTGAGTTCTTGAGTCGGGATTAGCATTCGGGGACCCTGGGTTAGTATTCTTTCGTTCTTTTCCTTATTTTTACTGCTTTTCGAGTCAGAAAGTCAAACTTTGTTTGACTTTCAGCGTTGACCAGTAATGGTCAATGCGAAGTTCGTTTGAACTTCGCAACGTGAGTGTAATCACGTTGGTCATAGTCCCTTGGGACTATGCCCACTGATTACCACGTTGTCTAGAGTCGTAGGGTAGGCGATCTAATAAATCGCCTATACCCTCGAACCCGACCCAGTTTGGTCGATCATTAGGATCCGACCAAATACATTAGGTGACCATAGTAGGTAGGGAATAACCTTCCGAGGTTATACCCTATGGTCACATCGTTTAAGTAGTTGTATGATAGGTAGTTTATATGCCTTAGGTAAATTACCAGAATACCCTTTTCATGTATAATTGGTAATTAAGCATATGTAACCTAAACTTTTGTCACATAACTGATTATGTAACATGTTTAGGCATATAACACTTGTCATAGGACTAGTTAGACGGTCCGAACGCGTTTCACGCGCACGACGCGTTAAAGTAGCATAAGCTACCTTAATGGGTCGAGATGGGTCGAAAGCACTTAGGTTTGGTTTCATTGTAGTATGTAGGCCTTGTTAAACCATATCATATGAGTTCCAACACTCATTTGGTTTACCAAGCCTCATCCTATCCGATCTCCCGATTTAAGTCCGGTTTATTTATATAGTTTTAGATTGCCGACTGATTCCGTGCTCCCTCAAGATTTGTTTGGTAGTTGTTCAAGACTCCTAAGCACTCTCAGGCGAGTACATTCTTCCCCTATTTTACTGTTTTCAACTGTTTTGGGGTGACTCATATGTGCTAAATGTTTTCGATGTTATAACGATGGTTTCAAAAACAATTAAGACGATTTATACAAAACTAATAACGATTTCATAAAGTGAACAAACTTGTTGGTTGTAGTTACATAACAAATGACATTCATTAGCAATGATCAAGCCGACCAGTATTAGGTTATGGTACCATAGGATCTGACAAATCCCGTTATTTACTACTCCCGTGGTTATGTGTGGGCAATGGTAGGTAGCGACTGAATCTGAAACATTAACTTACCCTATGGAGGTTTGTTAATGCGAAAACGAGAAGCTACGATTGATGAGTCACGAAGGTTTGGATGTTATTAGCGAGACGACCACATAAGTAGTTTCACGACCTAAAACGAATTAAACGATTAACGATTGGGTTTCACACGATGTTTTAACGATTGGGTAACGATTGGGTAACGATAGGGTTTTCACACGATGTTTTAACGATTGGGTAACGATTGGGTAAACGATTGGCTTCAAAGCGATATACGATTGGGTTTTGTTTACATCTTACATGTTTTACATTGGGCATGAATATTACTTTGGTGGTTTGGTTTGGATTAAGTGATTAAGTAACAATGCGTGTGTAATATGATACAAGCATGGTGGATACGCCGCTGGTACTTCCTATATATAAGTGTTTGTATGGTATTACATATTGTAGTGTTATTTGAATCATTTCAGCTCGAGACATAGAACATTTTATACAAGTAACATACTTTTCACAAGACATTTATTTACAAACAACTTATCTTATACAAACTCATTTTTACATGGTTATTCATTTAATCATGCATTAATCTCTTAGTTATACATATCACCTGAACTTATCATTGTTTTTCCAAATAATTTACTAAAACAAATGTTTTTGGGTTAAGAGTCATGGCTACGAGGTTTTACAAATTATAACCCGCTTGATTTGAGTTGGTTAATTAAGTTGCAATATTACACTCTTTTCAAAACAAGGTTTTTAAATAAAGTATTGCAACATCTAAACTAGCCATGATTTCGACACTCCTACAAAACCTATGTACTCGCCAGCATTTCTTTGCTGACCTCGTTTTCACATATGTTTCAGGTATTGTTGAATGATATCGATTGATAAGATGCATGCTCACATAGGACTGGACAAGGCCTTAGTGACTAAATAACAATGATAGATTACGTTTAAATTGTGTATTTAGATTTCCAAACGATGTAATTATTCAATGATTAATAAAACGAAACACTTTTGATATCCATGGTTATGAAACATTAATTCTGTTGCAACACGCCCCGATGTTTCCGCCACGTTTTGTATGTTCTACGTGGTCGGGGTGTGACAGAAAAGATGGTATCAGAGCCAATGGTTATAGGGAATTAGGTTATTAGTAATTAGTAATGCTTTGACCTAGTCTATAACCTTCTTAGGACCCTAACGCGAGTTTACTTGCGTTTAGTCATAAAACAATACCGTCACCTATCCTTAGGCGACGACCACAACAAGAACATAAATTTCAAAACCGCTTTGAAAACTAATCATCTGTTCTAGGATGATTGATTACTAGGTTTTGAACTCTTAGTTATATGGTTTTGAACCCCTTTGAGTTTTCAAAACTTCGTCAAGGTTTTGGGTTTTAAATAATGTGAACACGTGCAAACTGGAAGGGTGAATGCCTGTATTCTGGGTTTTCTGTCTAGGCAAGCACTTCGTATACATCTCATCAGACGCGAGACCAGTTGTGCTTACCTGGGAATTCTTGGGGTGAGTGTTCACTTATAGGCGAGCATGTCTTCGCGATACATTATTTTTGACCCATTTACTTTGATTAGTCACCGTCTCATTTGTTTGCCTTATGTAACAAACAAATGATCGCAATTTTCATGCGTTATCATTCTGTTTTGATTGTCCAAAAACCTTTCACCTGTTTCTCCCTATGCCTTTCTTTTTCTTCAAGAATGTCTCTTCATCACGATGACGCCCAGATATCTGAGCAAGCAGCCAAATTCGCTCAGCGAATAGGCGAAGTAGTCCTGAAGACTGTTGAATTAGCTACTGCCATGTATCATCTCCAGGATGAAGTCACCAAGACAGGCAGGACCTAGTCAGGCGACAACACCACCGGCCGAGAAACCAATCGAGGAATCAAAGACCATGGATGAACGATCCCCTAAGAAGTCAAAGAAGCGAAAGGCTTCTCAGAACTTCACCATGGTCGCTCACAATGGTAAAGCAGTCCCCAACCAACCAGCTCAACCCCCTGCTAGGTGTGTATGGCTTTTCCTATGATACCTACATCAAGGAACAATGTACCTTACAAACTACTCTTGTGATTTCTCTCTTTCAAATGATTGCTCATGATTCCCTCGAAAATTTTAAGTACTCGTTTCACTCTAAGAAACAAAGTACAGAAAATTAAGTGACATTATGAGTAATCGTGCTTTTTTTCACATCAGTACCTTTAAATCCTTGGTTAGATAACTAAGGGTATTTTCAAATCTCATACCCATTACGTTTTGATTTTTCAACATACACAGTACCGGTATTTCAAAACAATCTTCATGATCTTAAAACATTTCGTATAGTTTGAAAACAATTTTTCTAGATGCACTGTCTATGTTATTTCAAAAACATTGGCCATGTTATCAAAACCAACCTTGCTAATTTCAAAATATTTCATATAGTCTGAAGACAATATTAACACAATACATTTTCTGATCAAGTGCATGATTTCGAAAAGCATCATTCATGTCTTTCAAAAACCTTATACATAATTTCAAAATTCATCTCACATGATTTTAAAACATTTTTATAAATATACCTATATAATACACCTACTTTATGATTTCCAAAAAGTATTATATATAAGGTTTCAAAAACATTTTTTCCCCATGCATAGTCTTCCAAATATGTTTTCCTCACACACTTACTTAACCTTCAAATTCTGCTTCATATGTCGCCTTGACATATCTAGCATCTCAACCTCATAAGCATTTTACTTCATGTTTGGACTTAAGCACATCCCGTGCAAGAATTCAAAGCATCTTCAACTTCAACAATCCATATGGGATCTTTTTATCTCCATAATTAGACCCTTGTGGATGATCATGATTCAAATCAGAGTCCTTAATTGGATTCTTTATGTACCTTAATTCGAACATTTCGAGTTCTAGTAATCGAAATCGAATTTTCTTTTTGAATCTTTCTATCTTTATAGTTGGATTCTCGAAAATGTTTAAAGTACCAAATGAAATCCACAAGATGGATTCCTAGTGTGCTTTAAATACATGTACTCTGTTAGCAGAACAAACTTCTAGTTAGCAATTTTGTGGTTATGTGACTATGTGTTTATTCATCTTATGTTTTCTTTCATGCATTTTTGTGTTTTTAATACTCTGGATATTCGTTATCCAAATCCTCGCAGGATCTTTCATATCTTCATATGAGAGATTCGTAGCAGGATATTCAAAGGTACTACCTTAAATCCTTAATGGGCTTCTATGTAATAGTTAAGACCCTTGGATTTATATAGTACCACTCCAGACCCTTTTTAGTGGTCTAGTCTAAAGGATTGATTCACAATTTGGTTAAAGAATGACATCTAGTGATGTAGCTGGACAGACTCCTTGATAGTCTATTTAGATCATTTATTGATCTAGTCTACGGGACTCTATGGCGGTCTAGTCACACTCATCACAGGATTGTTCATTTGGTTTTACCCTACGCATTATAAAATAGACTGTGTGAACTGTGCAAGGAATTGTCTAATTATGGAGGCCTACATAATTATGAAATTTAGTGCATAGAAACCCAGTAAGGTTTATTATGTGTAAGAACCGATAGTGACAACAATAACAAAATGAGAACGATGTAATGGAGGTACGGTGGACGCACCAATGACTCTTCGTATACTTGTATATAAGTATCCCTCTTACATTGCAAGCATAAGGTTATTAAAGTTACTAGAAGTTCAGAACCCTAACCAATGTTGTTCGATCTTTTCAACTTCATGCTTTCAAGCTCTCACAAGTTTCCTCTAAATAAATTTCGGGACGAAATTTCCTAAAGTAGGGGAGACTGTAACACCTGTGCCTTCACGGCCATCAAACAAATACCAAAGCAATGAAATATTGTATTTCATACTTGGTATTTGTAAAAATATGTGTATCATTTGCACATATCAATTCTTGTTCAATTTCAAACTCTAAATCACTTTCTGGAAGGTTATACGCGCACCGATGCGTAAATATAACCAGTTTAATGCAACAAACACTCCGGAATAGTGACATTGGCTTAACATACCTTAAATAACCTTTACATAACTTAGAAATAAGTTTTGAAGGCTTTGGTATGGCAAAATCAAGTTAAATCGCTTACAGGGACTAAAGTTGACAAACTGCGAAAGTATGCCAATTTGAACTGTAACAGACATTCCGGAACATGACCATAAGTTAAACACACCTTAAATATCCTTTATATAGCTTAGAAATAGGCTTTGAGGGGTTCGGTGTGCTAAAATAAACTTTTGGGTCATTCAGGGACTAAAAGTGTCAAAAAGTGCACAAGTTTGCATTTTCGCGCATAACTTACGTTCTGAATACATCCGGACACCCAAAAATTTATGTAAGCATGACTACATTATATTTTTGTGTTCTCCATAAGAAAAATCCATTCGTCACGTCATTTGGATCGTTTTTCGCGCTTATGCGCATTCCGTCGTAATTAAGCGAACATCGCGTTCGTACGACCAAACGAACCATCATCCGACATATTTTTGAACATGTTTCAAGTCCACAATGTTTAGGCATCATTTTAGGGCCTTAAAGTTGGCTTTACGGGCCTTAGAAGTGTCGGTAATGGCCTTAAACACGTGCAGGGACCTAAACTGTCATTTTTGAAACATATGTGCAGATCAGAGGGCCCAAGCGGCCCGCATTGTGTTTGCATGAATCTAAAGCGGGCCGCATGGCACCTTCAGACCAGATTCAATGTTCGTTTTTGCAACTTGCAGCTGATTAAACCCCATCCACATGTTTTAAACTTGCCTAATCAGCAAGATAAGATCAAGATTTAGCCACCATAACATTTGGACAAGTGTACGGCCTTGATCGTTTCCCCTTTTCCAAGAAACGATCCTAACGGTTACCCGAAAACTATATATACCCATCCACCCCCATTGCATTTCTCACTAGAATTCTGATTTTGAGAGCTCTAAGTTGAAACCATTGTTTCATACCTGAGTTCTTGAGTAGGGATTAGCATTCGGGGACCCTGGGTTAGTATTCTTTCGTTCTTTTCCTTATTTTTACTGCTTTTCGAGTCAGAAAGTCAAACTTTGTTTGACTTTCAGCGTTGACCAGTAATGGTCAATGCGAAGTTCGTTTGAACTTCGCAACGTGAGTGTAATCACGTTGGTCATAGTCCCTTGGGACTATGCCCACTGATTACCACGTTGTCTAGAGTCGTAGTGTAGGCGATCTAATAAATCGCCTATACCCTCGAACCCGACCCAGTTTGGTCGATCATTAGGATCCGACCAAATACATTAGGTGACCATAGTAGGTAGGGAATAACCTTCCGAGGTTATACCCTATGGTCACATCGTTTAAGTAGTTGTATGATAGGTAGTTTATATGCCTTAGGTAAATTACCAGAATACCCTTTTCATGTATAATTGGTAATTAAGCATATGTAACCTAAACTTTTGTCACATAACTGATTATGTAACATGTTTAGGCATATAACACTTGTCATAGGACTAGTTAGACGGTCCGAACGCGTTTCACGCGCACGACGCGTTAAAGTAGCATAAGCTACCTTAATGGGTCGAGATGGGTCGAAAGCACTTAGGTTTGGTTTCATTGTAGTATGTAGGCCTTGTTAAACCATATCATATGAGTTCCAACACTCATTTGGTTTACCAAGCCTCATCCTATCCGATCTCCCGATTTAAGTCCGGTTTATTTATATAGTTTTAGATTGCCGACTGATTCCGTGCTCCCTCAAGATTTGTTTGGTAGTTGTTCAAGACTCCTAAGAACTCTCAGGCGAGTACATTCTTCCCCTATTTTACTGTTTTCAACTGTTTTGGGGTGACTCATATGTGCTAAATGTTTTCGATGTTATAACGATGGTTTCAAAAACAATTAAGACGATTTATACAAAACTAATAACGATTTCATAAAGTGAACAAACTTGTTGGTTGTAGTTACATAACAAATGACATTCATTAGCAATGATCAAGCCGACCAGTATTAGGTTATGGTACCATAGGATCTGACAAATCCCGTTATTTACTACTCCCGTGGTTATGTGTGGGCAATGGTAGGTAGCGACTGAATCTGAAACATTAACTTACCCTATGGAGGTTTGTTAATGCGAAAACGAGAAGCTACGATTGATGAGTCACGAAGGTTTGGATGTTATTAGCGAGACGACCACATAAGTAGTTTCACGACCTAAAACGAATTAAACGATTAACGATTGGGTTTCACACGATGTTTTAACGATTGGGTAACGATAGGGTTTTCACACGATGTTTTAACGATTGGGTAACGATTGGGTAAACGATTGGCTTCAAAGCGATATACGATTGGGTTTTGTTTACATATTACATGTTTTACATTGGGCATGAATATTACTTTGGTGGTTTGGTTTGGATTAAGTGATTAAGTAACAATGCGTGTGTAATATGATACAAGCATGGTGGATACGCCGCTGGTACTTCCTATATATAAGTGTTTGTATGGTATTACATATTGTAGTGTTATTTGAATCATTTCAGCTCGAGACATAGAACATTTTATACAAGTAACATACTTTTCACAAGACATTTATTTACAAACAACTTATCTTATACAAACTCATTTTTACATGGTTATTCATTTAATCATGCATTAATCTCTTAGTTATACATATCACCTGAACTTATCATTGTTTTTCCAAATAATTTACTAAAACAAATGTTTTTGGGTTAAGAGTCATGGCTACGAGGTTTTACAAATTATAACCCGCTTGATTTGAGTTGGTTAATTAAGTTGCAATATTACACTCTTTTCAAAACAAGGTTTTTAAATAAAGTATTGCAACATCTAAACTAGCCATGATTTCGACACTCCTACAAAACCTATGTACTCGCCAGCATTTCTTTGCTGACCTCGTTTTCACATATGTTTCAGGTATTGTTGAATGATATCGATTGATAAGATGCATGCTCACATAGGACTGGACAAGGCCTTAGTGACTAAATAACAATGATAGATTACGTTTAAATTGTGTATTTAGATTTCCAAACGATGTAATTATTCAATGATTAATAAAACGAAACACTTTTGATATCCATGGTTATGAAACATTAATTCTGTTGCAACACGCCCCGATGTTTCCGCCACGTTTTGTATGTTCTACGTGGTCGGGGTGTGACACATATATGGTCAACTCTGGGTATGGGTAACACCATTATAGCTTGGTATGACATTTGGTGTCATCTCGGCCCACTATCTACCATATTATCGCCTCGTGTTATCACCAATGCAGGATTTACTTTGGATGCCACTGTAACACCCGAAAATTTTAAAACACAAAATGTAACAATCCTTATGAATTATAGTCCAATAGGAAACCCTAATTAAGACACCCAAGTAATTTTGTACAAACCCTAAGATTTTCAGAATTTTCAGAATCAGGATTAGGGCCCCTAAAACTCAGGGGGGGTATTTCCCACTTGACGATTATCCTAATAATTCGTTGTCAGTTTAGAAATTTAAGAAAATGTTGACTCAGCTAGGCTAGTTCCACGCGTGGCTACCCTATAACCTATTTTCAACCCTTACGCATCGTATAGGTTTTAGCGCTACGATGCGCAGGCGTTTTAAAGTTTCATACGCATCGTAGGGGTTATACTGCTACGATGCGCAGGGCTGCCCAAAATTCAGCTCTAAATAGAGGACATTGGCACTCGCTTTATGGTGTTCAACCGACGATCAAACTCCAAAATTACGCTGAGTTATCATCCGATTACTCTTCCAAACACACACGAAACACAAATTAGGTATAGCGGGGTGCTGCAGAACAGGGTAATTAACTCGATCGCTATTACGATTCATTGTCCGATCGATCGATGTACTCAATGGATGTTTAAGTGCTGCCCACATTAGGGTGATGCTTTGTCATTAATCGTGATTTCGACTGGATGTTGAGTGCCACCCGAATTCGGGGAATACTCCGTCCTTCGTTGTGAATCCGATGGATGTTTAAGCATAGCACTTTGTCATTCGTTGTGAGGGTTGATCTCGTGAGTTATCGTAAATGCTGTATTAAGTTACTTACCTAGTTTGTGTGCAAATTAGGTTAAGAGGATAATCAATAGGCTAAACTCTGCCCGTATAAATCTACAATTGAAAACAAGATAGCATCACCTGGAGATTTTAAGGTACGGATAGATTCTTTTCTTTCGATTTATGTCATTTGAATATAAGTATATCATTCCTAATTTTAAATTCCGTATTAAGATTTAAGTTATAAGTTATAAGTTCCGTCCGAATAGAATCCTTTCTGTCGATTTATGTCGTTTTGATATAAGTATATCATTACTGATTTTAAATTCCGTATTAAGATTAAGTTATGAAATAAGTTATAAAGTTCCGTACGGATAGATTCCTTTCCTTCGATTTACGTCGTTTGAATTTAAGTATATCATTTCTGATTTTAAGTTCTGTATTAAGATTAAGTTATAAGTTTCGTACGAATAGAATCTTTTCTTTCGATTTATGACAGTAGGATATGTATAGAATCATTTCTTTCGATTTATGTCAGTTAGGTACGTATAGAATCCTTTCGTTCGATTTACGTCATTAGATATAAATATATCAATTCTGACTTTAAGTTCCGTATTAAAATTAAGTATTGAAATATATGTTGGAAGTTACAAACGTTTTGAAAAAGGTTTTATTTTACATCAGTTATTTAGAAAATGGTTTATGAAAAATATTATTTTCGTATTTACAAGTATACATGTTTGTGAGTTATTTGTTTTTCCTACTCTAGTGGTTCCTTATTAACGAGTCAAGGTTTTATCTTGTTCGTTTAATAAACCACATTTTGGGGACGAAATTGTCAAGATAGGATTGATATCCATACCTTGGTGACTGGTTCCACTCCTAGATTTTCCATCTCGCTAAAAATTCGTAATTTCAATCAAATTATTGTTTACAAGTTACAAATTAAATATCTTAAGGCTTACAAGTTATAAGTAAATAAATTACAAGTTTAATATGATATATAAGTATTATGTTACTCAAGTCAAATTGTTTTAAATTACTATGGCTTGTTTTTTTTTCACGTCTTTGATTATCGATTCATTTGACAGTCCGTTGAATTCCTATTATAATCATAACCTTGATTTTAGCTCTCATGTCATGCGATAGTTTTCTGTTAAGTTGTACTCATTATCGCATGTTCCAATATATGTTCCGTTTTGTTCTGAAAATAAGTTTTATAAGTTATGTGAATAAGACTCTTTGTAATCTGATACCCTGAGTATCGCTTCTCGTGGAGTGTCCCACGAGCATGTTGTTGCGGCATCGACATCATGTGCTCCATCCGTGACGGAGAGATTAGTTCACGGCGTCTCTTAGGTACAAGTGTGGTACAAAGCAACTAGGAGGCGTATGGATCGATCCTAGGATTTCAGTTTTCAGGAAATGGATAACGGGTATGCCAACTCGCCATTTCGTGTGATAAGTATGCAGGAGTAGCTACCTGTGTATTGTCACGTTTTCAGTTTGCTCATGGGTACATCCGTAAGATATGATTATGATTATGTTTTTGCATCATAACGTTTTCACATAAAGTTACCTCCGGATATTAAATAAAATAAGCTTTTGGTTTCCTCTATCCGCACACTGGGCAAAACTTTTCAAAATTTTGCTCAGACGTACGTTTTTGTGTGTTTTCTTCTTTACGTCAGGTTATCAGGACAATCTGGGACGGACTATGGAAGAGTGCTCGAGTGTTTGGAAAAGACGGTAGAAATAATTGTAATGGATTAGATATCCTTCATTAAGCTGTAAAGCCCTGTAATACATTTAAGTATAAATGGAATTATGTTTTTGATCTGACTACTGTTATAGTGACACGCCGGCCCGTTCCAGGGACGGGGTGTTACAGCTATGGTATCAGAGCTAAGGCTCTTTCCTGTAGAAAACTTAAACATAAGTTAAGACCTGTGAGGTAATGGGTAGACATTGGGTTAGGATTTCGATGTCCAATCAGTCGATACATCGGTTAGTAACTTTTCTTTTCACTTCATGATAGTCTCGAACATAAGTATTTCGTCATCTTCATTGTTTTTACTTTAGCTTTATTTCAAGTATGACTATTGATCATAATAGGCCGCGTTCAAGTATGATTATTATATATATATGTATGTAATAATTTCGAGGACGAAATTTTTTTAAGAGGGGTAGATTTGTAACACCCGAAAATTTTAAAACACAAAATGTAACAATCCTTATGAATTATAGTCCAATAGGAAACCCTAATTAAGACACCCAAGTAATTTTGTACAAACCCTAAGATTTTCAGAATTTTCAGAATCAGGATTAGGGCCCCTAAAACTCAGGGGGGGTATTTCCCACTTGACGATTATCCTAATAATTCGTTGTCAGTTTAGAAATTTAAGAAAATGTTGACTCAGCTAGGCTAGTTCCACGCGTGGCTACCCTATAACCTATTTTCAACCCTTACGCATCGTATAGGTTTTAGCGCTACGATGCGCAGGCGTTTTAAAGTTTCATACGCATCGTAGGGGTTATACTGCTACGATGCGCAGGGCTGCCCAAAATTCAGCTCTAAATAGAGGACATTGGCACTCGCTTTATGGTGTTCAACCGACGATCAAACTCCAAAATTACGCTGAGTTATCATCCGATTACTCTTCCAAACACACACGAAACACAAATTAGGTATAGCGGGGTGCTGCAGAACAGGGTAATTAACTCGATCGCTATTACGATTCATTGTCCGATCGATCGATGTACTCAATGGATGTTTAAGTGCTGCCCACATTAGGGTGATGCTTTGTCATTAATCGTGATTTCGACTGGATGTTGAGTGCCACCCGAATTCGGGGAATACTCCGTCCTTCGTTGTGAATCCGATGGATGTTTAAGCATAGCACTTTGTCATTCGTTGTGAGGGTTGATCTCGTGAGTTATCGTAAATGCTGTATTAAGTTACTTACCTAGTTTGTGTGCAAATTAGGTTAAGAGGATAATCAATAGGCTAAACTCTGCCCGTATAAATCTACAATTGAAAACAAGATAGCATCACCTGGAGATTTTAAGGTACGGATAGATTCTTTTCTTTCGATTTATGTCATTTGAATATAAGTATATCATTCCTAATTTTAAATTCCGTATTAAGATTTAAGTTATAAGTTATAAGTTCCGTCCGAATAGAATCCTTTCTGTCGATTTATGTCGTTTTGATATAAGTATATCATTACTGATTTTAAATTCCGTATTAAGATTAAGTTATGAAATAAGTTATAAAGTTCCGTACGGATAGATTCCTTTCCTTCAATTTACGTCGTTTGAATTTAAGTATATCATTTCTGATTTTAAGTTCTGTATTAAGATTAAGTTATAAGTTTCGTACGAATAGAATCTTTTCTTTCGATTTATGACAGTAGGATATGTATAGAATCATTTCTTTCGATTTATGTCAGTTAGGTACGTATAGAATCCTTTCGTTCGATTTACGTCATTAGATATAAATATATCAATTCTGACTTTAAGTTCCGTATTAAAATTAAGTATTGAAATATATGTTGGAAGTTACAAACGTTTTGAAAAAGGTTTTATTTTACATCAGTTATTTAGAAAATGGTTTATGAAAAATATTATTTTCGTATTTACAAGTATACATGTTTGTGAGTTATTTGTTTTTCCTACTCTAGTGGTTCCTTATTAACGAGTCAAGGTTTTATCTTGTTCGTTTAATAAACCACATTTTGGGGACGAAATTGTCAAGATAGGATTGATATCCATACCTTGGTGACTGGTTCCACTCCTAGATTTTCCATCTCGCTAAAAATTCGTAATTTCAATCAAATTATTGTTTACAAGTTACAAATTAAATATCTTAAGGCTTACAAGTTATAAGTAAATAAATTACAAGTTTAATATGATATATAAGTATTATGTTACTCAAGTCAAATTGTTTTAAATTACTATGGCTTGTTTTTTTTTTCACGTCTTTGATTATCGATTCATTTGACAGTCCGTTGAATTCCTATTATAATCATAACCTTGATTTTAGCTCTCATGTCATGCGATAGTTTTCTGTTAAGTTGTACTCATTATCGCATGTTCCAATATATGTTCCGTTTTGTTCTGAAAATAAGTTTTATAAGTTATGTGAATAAGACTCTTTGTAATCTGATACCCTGAGTATCGCTTCTCGTGGAGTGTCCCACGAGCATGTTGTTGCGGCATCGACATCATGTGCTCCATCCGTGACGGAGAGATTAGTTCACGGCGTCTCTTAGGTACAAGTGTGGTACAAAGCAACTAGGAGGCGTATGGATCGATCCTAGGATTTCAGTTTTCAGGAAATGGATAACGGGTATGCCAACTCGCCATTTCGTGTGATAAGTATGCAGGAGTAGCTACCTGTGTATTGTCACGTTTTCAGTTTGCTCATGGGTACATCCGTAAGATATGATTATGATTATGTTTTTGCATCATAACGTTTTCACATAAAGTTACCTCCGGATATTAAATAAAATAAGCTTTTGGTTTCCTCTATCCGCACACTGGGCAAAACTTTTCAAAATTTTGCTCAGACGTACGTTTTTGTGTGTTTTCTTCTTTACGTCAGGTTATCAGGACAATTTGGGATGGACTATGGAAGAGTGCTCGAGTGTTTGGAAAAGACGGTAGAAATAATTGTAATGGATTAGATATCCTTTATTAAGTTGTAAAGCCTTGTAATACATTTAAGTATAAATGGAATTATGTTTTTGATCTGACTACTGTTATTGTGACACGCCGGCCCGTTCCGGGACGGGGTGTTATAGCCACTGTCTCGGATGTCTTTAGGAACGGTACTTGGGCATGGCCAACTGCATGGAGGGATCTATTTCCGGTCTTGAACCAGCTGGATCAAACTCGGCCGATTCCAAATAAGCATGACCAGCTATTTTGGAAAGTTGGTGATGAATTAATGGAGCACTCTTCTTTTTCGGTTTGGAACACGATGAGAATAAGTCAGCAGGAAGTCGATTGGGCTATATTAGTTTGGTTTCCTCAATGCATTCCCAGACATGCCTTCCTGGTGTGGCTGATTATGCGCAAGAAACTACTCACACAAGACAAGATTCTGACTTGGGGTTTAGAGAGGAGGAAAAATATGAATATGATGTGCTGTCTTCTATGCTATGCGGATGTCGACTCTCATGATCATCTTTTCTTCAAATGTAATCTTTCTGCTCAGGTGTGGTCTCTGGTTCGCACAAAGGTTGGTATGGATACAGTAGAACCTAAATGGAGCTCGATTGTGAACTGGTTAATGGTAAGACGAAGATCGAAGACGGCTGCTAATTTTGTAGCGCGGATTCTCGTGGGGGCAACGACTTACACTATATGGCAAGAACGTAATGCGAGACTTTTCAAAAACCAAACAAGACCGCCGGATAGCCTATGTGAAATAATTTTAAACTCTGTTCGTTATAAACTCATGGGAATGAAATTCAAGTCGTGTGCTAATGTTAGGCGGTTGCTGGCAGCTTGGGAGATTCAGGATGATGCTATGAAGATCGATGGAGGCTAGTTAATTAATTAGTTTTTCTTTGGTTTCTTGATGGTTGTCTAGTCGTTGGTGTTTTTTTGGTCGTTGGTTATTTTTTCGTTGGTTTTTGGTTTACGTTCATGGGGCATGTCGCATGAACGAACTAGTGAGGGCTTTTCCTCTCTACTTGTGCCTTTTGCTGTGAATATATTAAATCACCGGGGTAACCCTTTACCCAAAAAAAAAATTCTTTGCTTTTCACATTTATTATGGAATCTGAAGTCATTAGAGATCGATACCTGTCTGTTCAATATCAATGTAAGAACTTCCATAACCATAGTAAAGAGATATGGAGACATTGGATCTCCTTGGTGAAGACCCCGTTTCCCTTTGAAATGTTGGACTCTGTATGCCCAAGACACATATTAAATTGATGTGGCTAGTACGTTATGATCCAAGTCGAGTCATACCCAATAACAAGCTAGACAAACACTTACAATATTTATTTATGATATGATCAAATAAATAAATATCAACACTTAGAATATTTAGAAATTGGTTTTCTAAATAATTGCACTTGACAAACTAATAAATTATATGGATAATTTATTTTGAGAGAATATTTTATTTTGTTATTTAATGGGTTAAATAACATAATAAAAGGTTGTATAAGTCTTATAACATATGATGTTATAATTTTATAAAAGTTATAAAATTAATCAAGACTTAAATTTATAAAAGAAAGATTTGAATTTTTTTTTATAAAAATAAAAGCTTGGCCGTAACCCCCCCCCCCCCCATGGGGTCTTTCCAAAAAATTCTTGTCCAATAAGGTTCCATGCATGTTGTCATAGTTGCATGCCTTTTAATTGGATGTTCTTCCCAAGCAAGAAAGGTCCAATTAGGTTTCATGCAATTGTCATAACTAGATGGCACATGATTGGGCAAAGGGTGTGGCCATGTCTCTCACAAGTTTTATAAAACAATGGAAGACATAATTTTGAAGGATGATGAACTTGGAAAAATAGGAGAAAATGGCTGCATTTTTTCGGCCATTACATGCTCATCCAAGAGAGTTTTTCAAGTTGAGAAATCAAGTGTAAGACTCTCTAAAAATCGGGTCATGTATGGTTGATCTAGTGGAGAGCTTCAAGTTCATAAATCAAGTGCAAGAACTCCAAAAACTCCTCTCATATTTTCGGCCATATGATGGCTTCAAGAGGGTTTTTCTAGTGAGTTCATAAGTGTAGAAATCCTAGCTAAACATGAGGTGTTTGTTGGAAGCTTGGGGTATACAAGCTTGAGGTCTTCTACTCTTGAAGACAACCATTTCAAGAAGCATCATCCGTTTCATAATCCTTGTACTTCAAGAAGGTAGTTTTCTAAACATCCTATGGTTGTGTTTGATAGTATACATCTCATATATGGATCCGGGTTTTGGGATTTTGCATATAAATAGGTTTATATCTTATAAAAGTAACATGTTTTAAACTTATTTTCCGCTGCGTTTTTATTTCATATGGATGAAATTGCTTTGATAAACATGTTAAAATCCCATCAATGGCATCTAGAGCCGCTTATATGAGTGCATGCTTCAATAGACTTAAAATTTTCGGGTTTCGGGTTTGGTGAAAACCCTATGGCCGAAATTTTAAGTATGGTTATCCCTTTGTTTTTCAAGATTATATTCTTACATGCATAAATGAATCTTGAAAAATTATTTCATATGGATGATTTGTTTGTTTGGACAAAACTTACCTTTTCGGTTTTTTGGACATAGCCGAAAATGGTTATTAAAAGGGAACCATTTTTTTATGCTTCTTGAAATTAATATAAATATATATTTGGATATATATTTTGGTGCATATGACCTAGCCATGACCTTGTGTTGAATGTTTGTGTTTGTGTTTGTGATTTATATTTAATTATTTCAAAGGTTGTAATAATTATTAATTTGTCTTCCATTTGTAAAGATATGTAATTTATTTATTTTCATTTGGTATGTAAAATAAATAGATTAGGTGCATTTTATTTTACTAGAAAAAATGTATTACGATATATTTTGTAAAAGAAGATGCACACAAAAATGCGGTTTTGGTTTTTGCCAATTTCGGGCATAAAGGACTTCATAGTTCTTAACGGGATTTTAGCCCGAAAACCAAAACACATTTTCGGAGCCCAAAGGAGTTTGGAGCTGAATTAAAGTACATTTTGGAAGCTCAAAGAAAGTGGAGAAATCACAACACAAAAGGAAGACTTGAAGCATTTGGATGCGGGATCAAGTGGGAGTTCAACGACACATTTCTTGTGTCATTTTTCACCCTTTAGGAAGGACCTTTTGGCACACTTGTTTCGGCTAACAAGTGTGGTCAAAATAGTTGGCTATGGTTATGCACCTAATGATATATGTGTTGTGCTTGTGTGGTTGCTTATTTATATTGTTTTGATGATATTTGGATATGCATGCTTAACAAACTAATAATCAACAACAAGCGTAAAATTGGTTCTTTACAAGATCATTAAAATTGGTTAATAAAAGGTTATTAAAAATTAATGATTTTATAATAAAATGGGTTTTATTAGAAAGAACCTTGAAAATTTATTTTCACAAAAGTACCAAGGATTTGAATGCATGCAAATGTATGGTACATAAAGTTTTCTAAACTAGAATTTTTGAAAACTAAAAAATCCCTTTTATAAAACAAGTCAAACACCATCCTTTTATACAACACTCGAAACACTTGGGAACTCTTTTGTGGGATAAAGGTCAACTAACCATATTTGAGGGAACTTGTATATTCGAGGTGGGTTTACCATGTTTGTGGGATAAAGGTCACCTAACCACTTATGTGTATAAACTCACACGTGTGTGTAAGTTGGACGACTTGATTTAGAAACCATGAACTTAGGGTCACCGAAGCATGGGGAACAAAGGTGTTGATGGGATTAAACATGCCAACTAAACATAAAGATGTTTAAGCGATCCCATATGGCTAGAAGTTGCAAAGAGTTGCAATTGTCAAACGTTGACTACCTTGTTAATTTAAATAAAGGGATAAAGGTCACCTAACCGATATTTAAATGTAACGTTGGATTCTAGATTTTAATTATTAATTGTCTATGAGACATAAAAGGGTATTAATAATTAAAATATAATAATATCGAAAATACTAAAATTGAACCTTGTAAAATTTTGTAGATGGCCGCTAACAATATTACCCAAACCGTCCGTAACCTATCATAGAAAACGATCCTAAATCCCGATGAACATCTTATGGAAGATAAGGGTGCCTATAACGATTGGATTAAGTATATCGAGGATACTACGCAAGCCTCTTGCCTCATGTTAGGAATTATGATTCCCGAGATTCAAAAAGGTTTTGAACAACATGAGCATACGACATGATTAACCAATTGTAGGAAATGTTCCTATGGGTAGAACGCTTCGAAACGGTTCGAGCACTTCATGCATGTCGAATGGAGGAAACCCCATCGGAATCATCTTATGTCTTTAAGATGAAAAGCCACATTGATCACCTCGAAAGGCTCTATATGGATAAAAGGGTTTTATTCATTCTAACGATCAATGAGAGTGGCAATTAGAAAGGGCATCACCCCGACACCAAAGCAAATGTTGCCAAAGGAAAGGGGCACATCAAAGGGAAAGAATTAGAAAGACTAAAGCGAAACCAAAAGAGAAGAAGGCAAAGGTTGCCACGAACGATCCATGCTTTAAGTGTGGTGAGATAGGGCATTTAAATAGGAATTGTCCAATCTATCTCAAAGAGTTGAAAAACAAGAGGGATGCTAGGCAAACCTCAGGTACAATCTTAATAATACATATTGACCTTAATGTTATCTCTTCTAACACATGGGTATTAGATACCGGATGTGGAACTCATGTTTGCAATTCGTTGCAAAAGGTTCAAAAGAAATCAACATTACAAGAAAGGAGACTATGTTTTGAAACTTCCAAATGGTTTGGAAATTGTTTTAAAATGTTTTGAATGCTCCTAGTTTGACTAGGAATATTATTTAAGTTTCCCTTTTGAGACAATATGTTTTGATTTAAAGTTTGTAAACAATGACATTTATATTTCGATGAATGACATGTTTTACCTTAAAACTATGCCTTCAAATGGTAGTTATGAATTGGTTCATAAATAATACATCATTTGATAGTTCAATGTACCAAGCAATCACCAACAAACTCAAAATGGATTTGAGTAAGACTTATCTTTGGCATTATCGCCTTGGTCATATAAACAGATGTCGCATGTAAACACTTCGAAAGAATGATCTTTTGGAAACAAATGAAATTGGTTCATTTGATACATGTGAATCTTGTTTACAAGGTAAAATGACTAAGAAACCCTTTAGTGGGAAAGGGCAATGGATTTCTTAGGTATCATACATTCGAATGTATGTGATCCTTTTAAGCCAATGACTAGGTGTGGTGAAAGATACTTCATTACTTTAACCGACAACTATAACAGTTATGGTTATGTGTACTTGACACAAAGAAGAAGTTTTGAAACGTTCAGAATCTTCAAAAGGTGAAGTACAAAATCAACTCTTTTAAAGTTCTTCGTTTAGATAGAGGAGGAGTCAAACTCTATTAGATATGGTTCGATCTATGATGGCTAAGAGCGCCTTATCTCTATCACTTTGGGGTTACGCTTTGCTCTCCGTGGCTCGTATATTTAATATGGCCCAAACCAAGAAAGTGGATAAGACACCTTTTAAATATGGCATGGAAGGGCTCCATCATTATCATATTTAAAAGTATGGGTTGTGAAGCTTATGTGAAGCAATACACCCCAAACAAGTTGGAAGTACGATCCACTAAGTGTATCTTCGTAGGATATCCTAAAGATGATATAGGATATTATTTCTACGATCCAACAGAACAAAAGGTATTTGTTGCTCGAAAGGCTGAGTTCTTGGAAGATAAGTTCCTTGTGGAAGGAATTATTAGAACAAGTGGAACTTGATAAGGATCAAGAACCACAGGCCGATACACGATTGGTTAAAACTAGCACTCAACAAAAGGTTGTTGAAAAAAAGATCAAGTGGTTGATCAAATACACACGAAACGTTCACAGATCTGGTAGAATAAGTAGTCCACCTGAAAGATATGGATTTTTCATGGATGGATGCTACGTGGTAGATTCGGGTGAACCTACCACATACCATGATGCAATGTCAAAATTCGATTGTGACAAATGGCTTGAAGCCATGAACGTAGAGATGCGATCCATGTATAACAACCAAGTATAGGAATTGGTTATGCAACCTCTTAACTCCAAAATGGTTGGAAGTAAGTGGGTTTTCATGAAGAAAACATATATGCATGGAAACTTGGATACTTGTACAACGAAACTCTTAGCAAAAGGTTTCACTCAAACTCAAAGGGTTGATTATGATGAGACCTTCTCGCCTATGGCAATGCTAAAGTCAATTAGGATATTATTTGACATACCTGCATAATATGATTATGAGATTTGTAAAATGGATGTCAAAACGGCTTTCCTTAATAGATATCTTGAGGAAGATGTCTATATAGTTAAGCCTGAAAGTTTTGTCGATCCAATACATCCTAACAAAGTATGCAAGTTAAAGATATCAATCTATGGATTGAAACAAGCATTTAGAAGTTGGAATCACCGTTTTGATGAAGAGATTAGGGAATATGGATTCATCAAAAACGTTGATAAAGTTTGTGTAAATAAGAAGGCTAGTGGGAGCATTATTACTTTCTTAAATATTATATGTCGATGACATTCTACTATTTGGAAATAACATTCCAACCTTGGAGGGTGTAAAAGCCTGGCTTGAAAGTTGTTTTTCCATTAAGGATTTTGGTGAAGTCACCTATATTTAGGAATAAAGATCTATAAGGATAGGTCAAGGCGCTAGATAGGTTTAAACAAAAGTGCATACATTGACAAAGTCTTGAAAAGGTTCAAGATGAAGAACTCTATGAAAGGTTTGGTACCTATTCAAGAGAGGACAATATTGAGTGCATCTCAATGTCCAAGCTCAAAGGATGAGCAAGAAAGAATCAAAGGAATCCCATACGCGTCAGCTATAGGATTCATTATGTACGTAATGATATGCACTAGACTGGACAAGTTATGCGTTTTAAGCAAAACGAGAAGAAACCAGCAAGAAACGGTCATTGGGTGACTGTTATATATATATATATTGAAATACCTTAGAAGGACTAAGGATATATTTCTAATATATGGATCTGGTAAAGAAGAACTCGTTGTAAAGGGTTACAAGGATGCGAGTTTAGGAATTCGTTATAAATGGTTACATGGATACGAGTTCCAAACTAATCGAGATGGTTCTCGATCACAATCAGGGTAGCATTGTCCACTACATAATCAGAATACATCGCCGCTTCATTGATTGTGATAATTCATATGGATCTGCCACTTGAATTTTTGCCGATCTAGGGGAAGTCCCTACCATTCAGGACCCCTAGAGATCTTTGTGATAACGATGGTGTGATTGCTTAAATCACGGAACCTCGTGAACATTAAAAGACTAGGCACATTGAGCGGAGTTTCAACTACATAAGGGATGAAGTTGAAAAAGAGAAAGATATGTATTCGCAAAGTTCACACTGATCAAAATATTGCGGATCCACTCACGAAGCTCCTTGAATGGGCAAAGCATGAAAGGGTCATACTTGTGCCTTAGGACTTCGATATTCTAGTGATTGGATTTGATCTATTTTGTATTTGGATATTGGAACAATTGTTATTATAACTGTTTATGGTATGTTGAGTTATGTTCCATTTTAGCATGTTTAAATCCGTGAATAAGTTACTTATTCTAAATGTCCGTAGTCGATCATACTTGTGGGAACAAATATGAATATAAGACTATTATGAACTTGGATTGGTAGATATTCATGAAGTATGAATATAGAGCAAGGCGTTGCTGCCAAGGTTCATAAATATTTGTGGGATACAAATATTGGACTGACTCGCTCTCAAATATTACTGCATGGAATCATTTGTGATTGATCATAAGTAAATTTGAGTAAAGGAGAATATCATAGTATCCTCAGACCTGAGATACATATTGGGTCTTGATATTCACCAAATATTATGCCTTGACTTATTTCTTCGCTGTCAGTAATATGACAGTACATAAGGCTAAGCTCAGGTGTGGTACAAGGTGATTGTGAGAGACGTATGTAGTCAAGATGGGATTTGTTCCTCTTATTCGTTGAGAGTAAGATGTCTAAGGCCTGCTAAAGTTGAATCAACAGAGAGTGATCACTCTGTGTCTCTGGATTTGACATGACATCTGTAACGAAAGGATAAATGATAGATTCACCTAAATCATGTTCAAGTAAGGGACTTGAAGGGGATGATGTTATTGAATGGCACATATAGTCATACGTATTAGGGGTAGTAAACCGTAGTTAGGCGTCATTTACTACTTGCATCAATCTTCTATGTATCTTGTGCAAGTGGGAGATTGTTGGACTCTGTATGCCCAAGACACATATTAAATTGATGTGGCTAGTACGTTATGATCCAAGTCGAGTCATACCCAATAACAAGCTAGACAAACACTTACAATATTTATTTATGATATGATCAAATAAATAAATATCAACACTTAGAATATTTAGAAATTGGTTTTCTAAATAATTGCACTTGACAAACTAATAAATTATATGGATAATTTATTTTGAGAGAATATTTTATTTTGTTATTTAATGGGTTAAATAACATAATAAAAGGTTGTATAAGTCTTATAACATATGATGTTATAATTTTATAAAAGTTATAAAATTAATCAAGACTTAAATTTATAAAAGAAAGATTTGAATTTTTTTTTATAAAAATAAAAGCTTGGCCGTAACCCCCCCCCCCCCCATGGGGTCTTTCCAAAAAATTCTTGTCCAATAAGGTTCCATGCATGTTGTCATAGTTGCATGCCTTTTAATTGGATGTTCTTCCCAAGCAAGAAAGGTCCAATTAGGTTTCATGCAATTGTCATAACTAGATGGCACATGATTGGGCAAAGGGTGTGGCCATGTCTCTCACAAGTTTTATAAAACAATGGAAGACATAATTTTGAAGGATGATGAACTTGGAAAAATAGGAGAAAATGGCTGCATTTTTTCGGCCATTACATGCTCATCCAAGAGAGTTTTTCAAGTTGAGAAATCAAGTGTAAGACTCTCTAAAAATCGGGTCATGTATGGTTGATCTAGTGGAGAGCTTCAAGTTCATAAATCAAGTGCAAGAACTCCAAAAACTCCTCTCATATTTTCGGCCATATGATGGCTTCAAGAGGGTTTTTCTAGTGAGTTCATAAGTGTAGAAATCCTAGCTAAACATGAGGTGTTTGTTGGAAGCTTGGGGTATACAAGCTTGAGGTCTTCTACTCTTGAAGACAACCATTTCAAGAAGCATCATCCGTTTCATAATCCTTGTACTTCAAGAAGGTAGTTTTCTAAACATCCTATGGTTGTGTTTGATAGTATACATCTCATATATGGATCCGGGTTTTGGGATTTTGCATATAAATAGGTTTATATCTTATAAAAGTAACATGTTTTAAACTTATTTTCCGCTGCGTTTTTATTTCATATGGATGAAATTGCTTTGATAAACATGTTAAAATCCCATCATGAAATACCCAAAAAGGTTTCCATTAATAGCTAGCGAAAAGGATGTAGATGAAACACACGCCATAATCCACTTTATCATTTTAGCATGAAAGCCAAAACCTTTCAGAGTGTTCTCCAAAAAACTCCATTCGACCGTATCATACGCCTTCTGGATATCTATCTTGAAAGCACATCTAGGAGGACCGAAGTTACGGTGATAGTTATGCATAAGTTCCTGTGTTAAAAGAATGTTATCCGATATCCTTCTCCCCGGCACAAACGCGGACTGATTAATACCAACAATATCTGCCAACCCAGTCTTCATCCGGTCACTAATAATTTTACTAATACACTTATATAACGTATTACAGCATGAGATTGGCCTATAATCCGTTATATAATCAGGAGTAGGGACCTTAGGGATTAACGAAACCACTGTATGATTGAGTTGTTGAAGAAGTTTACCATTATGGAAAAAATCTTTCACCGCCCGACACACATCATTGCCAACCTCATCCCACGCCCTTTTAAAAAATACCGAAGTATAACCATCAGGCCCCGGAGCTTTGTTTCCTGCTATCGAGAACATAGATTTTTTTTATCTCGTCATCCGTAACATTTCTTACCATAAACTCTGCCTTCTCGCTTGTCAGCATAGTATGGAATAGGTCCCGAGTTGGCTGCACACTAACATTCATAATGGTCCCAAAAAACTTGGCATAATGATCAACCAAAGCATAATAAACCCTGTCACCTTCGAACACTTCACCACTCGCATTTTTTATAGAGAAAATTCTACTCTGGTGATTTTTCGCTTAGACAACATTATGGAAATACTTTGTATTCGAGTCTCCCAGTTCTAACCATTCCAACTTAGATTTCTGTTGAAGAAACAACACTTCATCTCGAACCGCTAACCTGTAAGCTTGAAGTAAATTCGAACCTTTTTCCACTAAATCAGAATTTGTTGGGTCATTATCAATGGCACCTTGGCATTCATCTACCTCCTTTCTAGCCCGAATAACATTCTCATGTAAGTTCCCCTATTGCTGCATGAACTTTCGTAATGGAGTCTTTAATAACTTCAGCTTCTTTACAATTTTAAACATACTCACTCCCTGAATATCCAAACTCCATATCCGTTTAACCTCCTCCATGAAGCCTTCTTTATCCGCTAAAAGATTAACGAATTTAAACGGTTTTGGCTTTTCTCTAGTAATATTTGGCAATACTAGAACACATGGCGTGTGATCCGATGACCGATACGGCTTAAAACATGCAGCAGCCGATTGGAATGTGTCTATAAATTTCGTATTTCCAAGAATTCGATCAATTTTCTTAAACACCGCCCATTGGTTCTGCTGTTTATTTGTCCAGGTATAGTGAAGGCCTGAACGATTAATGTCAAACACCTCTATGGAGTCCACACACTCCTTAAACTCAACCATCCCTATATTGTTAGAGGAGGATCCCGAAAGAGTATCTTCCAGACATAAGGAACAGTTGAAATCGCCCATAAGAATCCATGGTTTATCTCGCATGAAGGATTGATGCATACACAAATTTTCCCATAAAGCTCTTCTATTTTTTTAATGGTTATCAGCATATACCAACGAGCAGAACAAGGCTTTCTTATCAACTTTAAAAACAACCTGAGTGTGGATCACTTGATCAGATTGTGCAAGGATCATAACATCCACTAGATTTATATCCCACCCCACTATTATTCGAGTTCCCTTATTACATTGAGCCGCATTATCTGCCCAACTCCACGAAGCACAAACTTTTTTACTAACATTATAGACGTTAGACGCATTAACATGGGTTTCCAAAATGGTACAAAGTTGTAACTGATTATCCTTTACCAGCTGTCGAACCTCTTGCTGTTTAAGAGGGTGGTTCATCCCTCTAATGTTCCAAGCCGCTAAACTACCCATCAACACCCTCTATACCGGGTGTGCTTGCACCCTCAGACTTGTTTCCATCATTTTTACTATCACCAGCAATGCTTGAACCCTTCACTTGTTGGTCTCCCTTATTCTTTTCCATAAACTTCTGAATATCAGCAAGAAGGTCATCAATCTTCACCTCGTCAACAATCAGCTCATCAACAATAGGTTTTTTGTTTCCATTTTTAACATTTTCTCGAATCGGCATACTGGCATCCCTATTACCTTTCTCCGAAGCCTCATAGTCCACCCCCACCTCATCTCGCAACGCCTCAAACTTGTTAGACGTGGGAACCCTATTCTCGTTCTGACGCATATTAGATTTTGGTTTCGGGTTAGCAACTGGGCGGTACACCAATTTTGGTTTCAGGTTTTTCATCTGAATACCTGGATTATTATGTTTCTTCGTTTTTTTCACAGCCTCTTGAAAACCCTCATTCTCCTTTCTATTCTCCTCCTCTTGAGGTGTTCTTGGATGTTTCGGACAAGAAGCTTCATCATGGCCAAAAACACAGCAATTAGAGCATCTCATCGGAACCCAGTCATATTCTAATTTAACCTCAGCTTTAGTAAAACCTTTCCCATCAAGCGACGGGATAGCCATAGTAATGCTCTTTTTCAACTCCGATCCAGCATGAACCTCTATCAAGGCCCTCGCAAAACTGCTACGCCCCCATGATTCTAAACACATAGTTGCCGTGAATGAATCTAACATCTTGGGAGTTCCTATTTTAGAAGCTAACAGACTAAGCCCCACCTCTGTAAAAGCAGCCAACGGAACCTCATGCATTTTTACCCAAACCGGGACAGAAGTAATGTCCTCTTTCTCCACCGCCACCGACGGAGACCATTCCTTCAAGATTATTGGAACATTTCTGATCATCCACAGCCCCTCTTCTAACAACTTATCCATACCTTCTTTCGTTTTAAACTTAAAGAAAAAGAAGCCTTTTGAGTTCATCATTAATCTTGACAATCCATATTTCACCCAGTTATTTTTAACAAAATAGTCTACTACGGGAAACGCAAGCCTTTTGCCCAAGAAATAACCATACAAAGTATTAGCATAACGATCACTCACTTGCTTTACCGATTCTAACGGAATAACTACATCCGCTCCATCCATAGTTTCAGTATTCTCCATCATTCTAAAGTTAACTTTAGCACTAACCTTTTTGTTTTGAACCACTGTTGCAAATGAAGGCTTCTGATTATTATCTCCCTTCCCCTCCGACATCTTTGAGTCATCCACAACTGTCGAAGAACTCGGTTGTGATCCAGACGAGTACCCCTTCTCACCATATACATTCAGATCAATATGGCTATTCTGGAATAAATTTGTACTACCCCCCATATAGTCCCGTGTAACAGGTATAGATATGGCCTCCAACCCATCAAGAATCGATGTATTATTAGTAGAATACAACCCCCTCCTTGGAAGCATTGTACTGCCTTCGATGTTTGTTACCCGTAACCCAATGCCACGAACAGGAGCAGTACCTGGAGTTGTGTCAGCATCCTCATTCACCACATCAGATATGTTAATGTTACCACTTGTATTACTCGACTTTTGATACCCATCACCATCTAAAAAATCACCTCTCTCCATCAGTACATATAACACAGAACCATGCAAACAAATCCCACCAAAGTACGTAAGCGAACGACAAAAGAAAACCCTAAAACCCTAGTACCAATCTTCAACCCTTAATCAATTAAAACAGTGAATCGATCTAGCTAAATTAATCGCAGTTAACCGCGATCAATATCAACTAAGTTAATCAATCACGGTTTCAAATTACTTACTAGGGCGACGATTAATACAAAACAAG
>JARYGA010021472.1:0-73320 GCA_030545235.1 Helianthus tuberosus
CGTTGCCGGGGACACAAGGATTTTAGAAAGTTAGGAATCAACGGGCCTAATCATCTTTTATTTTTCTTTTTATTTTTTTTAGGATTTTCTTAGTTTTTCAGCTTCTGCAGAGCTCAGCACGGGCCGTGCCCGCTGAACACGCCCCCGTGCTCAATCATTGGAACTGGCAATCCTGTTTTACGTCAGACAGTAAGCCTGAACACGGGGCCGTGCTCACCCAACACGCCCCCGTGCCCAAGATTCACTTACTGAAAACAGAACCGTTAGATCCCGACGGTTGGTAATTTCTGACACAAACATGAGTGATAGTAATTGTTTTTACTTTCGGCACTCTTATGGTACGTGGTGTCAATTATGTGGTGGCAAACATGAAGAAGTAAAATGCTACTTTCTAACTTATAGGCCCCACTACATGGACCCACCGACTTCTTATAACCTTAAGAGGGGCGAAAGTAAAAACAAGCACTATTTCTCCCTCGAATGCGCCCAGCCAGATATTCTAGGGGAAATGCTCCTTGATGAGTTATTTAAACTAGAAAAGCTAATTCTGAATTGGTTAGAAGAGCTTAGGAAAGATTTTATTAATCCACCCCAAGACGATGACCATGACGAAATGCTGGAACCGCATTCCAACAACCTCGTTGCTCCCGAAAATACCTTAGCACTTAGCAGAGACTTGGACGATAGTCGTCCCTGTGTCGATTGTGCCCGTGAAGGACTCTCCATCGACTCCGTTCGATGCATACATAGACCTGAGCGATTCGGCATACACCTTCTTTAACGAGAGCCCGGGAAAGGGGTTGGACTTGTCCACCTAGAGTGAAAATAGGAATTACCCTCACCGACAACCTCTTGCGTTCTCGCCTTAGTCTAGGACAATTAAGGTATCTTAGGCACTTTGGGGTTGTTCCAACCAGTCAGGAGCCACCCGATACTAACAAGTTCCTTAAAAAACTAGACAACTCATAAAACAGTCCCTCGACACGGGGCCGTGTCCAGCCAGCACGCCCCGTGTCCATCAAAAGATTCCATTCTGATCAGTACGTCAGAATACGGACAAACTGTGTCAGAACTCCACCTGCACACGGGGCCGTGTCCACTGGGCACGGGGCCGTGTCCAGGATGCTGTCGTTTTCTATAAATGCAGCCAAGAATTCTGCACATTTGGGACCAACTTGGGGCAGAGATTTGCAGGAATCTTCTCTCAAACTATCCTAGGTAAGTCTAAAAGAAGGTTCCAACAACCCATCTTGTCCTTTCCTCTTTTAGCCATTTCCTTCTTCTCCATCTTTCTTCAAAAGAACTACCATCAAAAGTTTGAATTCTTCAAACTTTGTGGTAAGGATTAATGAGTTTTGTTCAAGGAATCTTGGTAAAAACATGTTATGTAACATTGTTTTAAGTTATTAGCAACTAAAAAGACCCACAAGTTCAGAAAATAACTTAAAAATCCAAGTTTCCTTGCTCCAAAATTCTGCAGAAAGATGAACACGGGGCCGTGCTCATTGAGCACGGGGCCGTGTCCGGTAACTGTTTCATTTAAATAAACTTTTTCAGTTTATTTTTCGTAGAATGTCAAGTGAAAACAGCGAAACATCTTCTGTGCATTTGTCAAACAGCCGAAGAGGAAGAAGACCCTCCATTGAAGCTACACTTGTGCAGTATGTGATAGCATTAAGGGAGGCTCTCGACGAAATGACTTCAGTAGAGGAGGTCCTAATCGACCGTATTAACGATCTTACGATGGGACTTGAAAGCAGCTTCCAAGAAATTAACCTCTTGCACCAGAGGTTAAATATTCTTGTAGCACCCCCAATGGAACCAGTCCTTCCTCAGCAGGATTGGAACCTGACACTCGGAATCAACAACCCTACTGGGTGGGAAGACTTACCGGCGGAACCTCCCGTGGAACACCCACAAGAGATCCCGGTGGAAGTTGAAACTCCTCAAACTAATGCCAATGAGCCTTCTTTTCTCTTTCCAAGGGAGGTGGAAGAATGGCTCACCGACATTTGAGGAGAACCGCACGCGGAAGAAGGAGTTCAAAAGGGCCTTGTTTAACCAAGATAGTTACTTCTTGGAAATTTTGCTAATTAAAATAAAGTAAAGGCTAGGACTCCATGGTTTATTATATCCTTGTTTTATCTAGTTAATTTAGGACTATGTAAGTTCTCTCTATGATGAAATGAATTGATGGTTTTAAGGTTTTGGATGGTTTGTAATGAATAAAACACACTATTGGTGGTAAAGGATGAAAAGGGGAACGAGAAAAATGAACTCATGCACAAGAACAAAGCAACCCGACAATTCTCTCCATTTCAGAAGGTTCAACACGGGCCGTGCCCCAACCAACACGGCCCCGTGCTGAACCCCCTGCAGAAAAACGCCCCAGTTCAGGTAACTGGACACGGGCCGTGTTCACCCAACACGCCCCCGTGTCCAGACTTCTGTTTCTCTTGTTTTAATTTTGTTACTGGCACTTGAACACGGGGCCGTGCCCGGATAACACGGGGCCGTGTTCAGCGCCCAGTAACACAAATTTTTGCTTTTTAAACACTATTTTACACATCTAATCAACCTAAAAATTTATTTTTTGGAACACATTGAGGACAATGTGTAATTTAAGTGTGGGGGGGGGGGGGGGGATGCTAAAACCTTGAATTTTGCAAGTCCTAAATACAAGCCTTACACAAAACTCTATTGGAACCGCTAGTCACCCCAAATTTTTTTCAAAATTTCATTTTTTTTGCTTGTCTAAGTTTAACTTGGGAAATTCAAGTTCTCAAAAAGGTTATATTTTTACAAATTTACAACCGATAGCGTAGTGATAAAAAGAACCAATATAAGAAAATTATGAAAAGGCATAGCAAACTTAGTTAAAATTTGATTATATATACTTGATCACATAAAAACCCATTCCCACAAAAGTGAGTTTTGAGCCTTTTTTGAGCACAATTACATATCATTAAAACTAAATGCTCATTTTTCGTTTCTTGTGTGAATAGCCGCTTGGTTCTTACGACTCTAGAACTTGCCATGACGATACATTCCCGGTCCTTATCAACTTAAACCCAAGTAAGTAAATGATGGAGGCATTAGGACTAACCCCTTTTTTATTTCTACACCATTATTTTTCTTTTTGTTTTACCACCTACCCAAAAATCCCCTAGTTAGCCCCTTTGAGCCTAAACCTTTTCATTTCATCACCCAAACCAAAAACCCTTTTACCCACCAAAACCTTTTTATTTTTAACCCCTTGTTTTAGTAACAAGTTCGGTTTTTCGTATTAAAAAAAAATGTGTGTTGTTGATGAAGCAAAAAGAAAAACAAACAAGTTCACCAAAAATAACTTTGTTTGAATAAACGCTTCATCAAAATAAAAAGTTGCAAAAATAGAAAATCTTACGAAAACCGACACTTGTTACGCTTTTCGCCCTTTTTCTACTTTTCTACTAACCACTAACCCAACCACCTACCTTTAACCCAAGCCTAACCCTTAACCTACAAAGTCCTCTTGATATTTACAAAGGTATAAAAGTTAAAAAGGAGGAGGATTGATTGCTTGGCAAGCTTATGGTAGGAATAAGTTCCACGCCGCTCTCGAGTGATTCACTAAAAATACACCTTCGGCCGAGTGTGAGTGATTTCTCCCGTAAGGTAGTGTAAGCCACATATTAAAGAGTTTTGCTTGAGGACAAGCAAAAGTTCAAGTGTGGGGGTATTTGATGTGTGTAAAATGCAACATATAAATTACATCAAATAAGGCATAAAACTAACCATTTTTAAGTACTAATATTGGAAAAAGAGTGTTTTTGTCCTCCTTTTGTATTTTCAGGATTAAATGAGCTCAAAAACACAAAAGAAGCAAAAAGACAGCTAATTCCAACATAAATACAAGGAAAGGAACATTAGTGGACTGCCGACCCCTCAACGGCACCTTCCAAAGCAAAATAGAGAAGACTGAACACGCCCCGTGCTCAGCCAGCACGGGGCCGTGCCCAAGAAGCAGCAGAAAAGACAAACCTATAGAAGCTTCTATTGCCCACCACGGGGCCGTGCCCAGCGGACACGGGGGCGTGGCGAAAGTACAGCAGGCGCATTAATTGTAATTGCGAATTACAATTAATGAGGAGAGAGAGTGTCAGACAGGCACGGGGTCGTGCCCAGCGGACACGGGGCCGTGCCCAGCTCTCTGTTCAGCCTATAAATAGGAGTGCTTGGATTCATTTCAACTAATCTCTTGGCACACCACCTCTCTCACACTTCATCCACCACCCACCACCATCACAACACCATCATCCACCACCATCATCCATTGTCCATCGTAGAGTGTGTGAGTGTCGTCTCGGGATCCAAGATTGATCGTAAGAGTTCTTGACAATCAAGGCATGTTTGCCTAAGTCTCTTACATCACTTGGTGAAGACAAAGTGTCTAGTATAATACTTTTTATTTCTAAACTTTTGCACTTTTTATTTGGTTTTGTATTAATGACTTTAATAACTAGTTACTTATGTTGAAGGTGATCTTTCCTTATCGTTTGTCCGTGGTGTCTTGGCATTATTTTACTGTCTATATAAAATAAAGGATTTTCACCATTCATATCTCACGGTCCTATATGGAGGTATGTTGGCTACCTGGTCGGGGGTTAAGGGAACGGTTTGGTAAAGGTCTTGCCATTGTTCAGCGTTTAGAGGTCCTGCAATGGACCTGGGTCAAATTTAGTAGGACCTCCTTCAATACTTCACGGTATTGGATACGGTATTGGATGGCGGGGGTCCAAACTCTTTGATCCCCTCATAAGTTAACTACTATTAATACTATAACCCGGCTATTTAGGACTGTATCCCTGCTGACTCAGACTACTTAGCCGAGGGTAACGTCACCGCCAAAAGCGGGGCCTACCATAATACTGCATTAATAACTTAATTCATTATCTTCCAATAATCCACCCTTTTAGGATTGTATCCTTGCTGACTCAAACTACTGGGGGTGAGGGTAACGTCACCTTCAAAAGAGGGGCCTACTACAATAACTAAGATAATCTCTTAATTATGTGCAAAAGTGCGGAAATAATCAAAGGTTATACTAGATACGAGTCGGAACCAAGTGATTCATCTTGTCTATCTGTTTTTTCTTTTATTTTATTTTTCAGCAATTTTAGTTAGTTTTTATTTTTCTTAGCTTAAAGCATTTTTCTAACTTTTATTTTGATTAGACGTTGAGGATAAACCGGTACTAAAAGCTCTTGTGTCCTTGGACGACCTCGGTATCTTACCAACACTATACTACGCTCAACGATGGGTGCACTTGCCCATATGTGTGTTTAGTGTTAGTGAAATATCGTATTTTATAAATTTAAAACTTGGCTAAAATAAGTGTTAAAAAGGGCTTAAAATATACACCTAATATATATAACACTTCACCGCACATCAAGTTTTTGGCGCCGTTGCCGGGGACACAAGGATTTTAAGAAAGTTAGGAATCAACGGCCTAATCATCTTTTATTTTTCTTTTTATTTTTTTAGGATTTTCTTAGTTTTTCAGCTTCTGCAGAGCTCAGCACGGGCCGTGCCCGCTGAACACGCCCCCGTGCTCAATCATTGGAACTGGCAATCCTGTTTTACGTCAGACAGTAAGCTGAACACGGGGCCGTGCTCACCCAACACGCCCCCGTGCCCAAGATTCACTTACTGAAAACAGAACCGTTAGATCCCGACGGTTGGTAATTTCTGACACAAACATGAGTGATAGTAATTGTTTTTACTTTCGGCACTCTTATGGTACGTGGTGTCAATTATGTGGGTGGCAAACATGAAGAAGTAAAATGCTACTTTCTAACTTATAGGCCCCACTACATGGACCCACCGACTTCTTATAACCTTAAGAGGGGCGAAAGTAAAAACAAGCACTATTTCTCCTCGAATGCGCCCAGCCAGATATTCTAGGGGAAATGCTCCTTGATGAGTTATTTAAACTAGAAAAGCTAATTCTGAATTGGTTAGAAGAGCTTAGGAAAGATTTTATTAATCCACCCCAAGACGATGACCATGACGAAATGCTGGAACCGCATTCCAACAACCTCGTTGCTCCCGAAAATACCTTAGCACTTAGCAGAGGACTTGGACGATAGTCGTCCCTGTGTCGATTGTGCGTGAAGGACTCTCCATCGACTTCGTTCGATGCATACATAGACCTGAGCGATTCGGCATACACCTTCTTTAACGAGAGCCCGGGAAAGGGTTGGACTTGTCCACCTAGAGTGAAAATAGGAATTACCCTCACCGACAACCTCTTGCGTTCCTCGCCTTAGTCTAGGACAATTAAGGTATCTTAGGCACTTTGGGGTTGTTCCAACCAGTCAGGAGCCACCCGATACTAACAAGTTCCTTAAAAAACTAGACAACTTCATAAAACAGTCCCTCGACACGGGGCCGTGTCCAGCCAGCACGCCCCCGTGTCCCATCAAAAGATTCCATTCTGATCAGTACGTCAGAATACGGACAAACTGTGTCAGAACTCCACCTGCACACGGGGCCGTGTCCACTGGGCACGGGGCCGTGTCCAGGATGCTGTCGTTTTCTATAAATGCAGCCAAGAATTCTGCACATTTGGACCAAACTTGGGGCAGAGATTTGCGGGAATCTTCTCTCAAACTATCCTAGGTAAGTCTAAAAGAAGGTTCCAACAACCCATCTTGTCCTTTCCTCTTTTAGTCATTTCCTTCTTCTCATCTTTCTTCAAAAGAACTACCATCAAAAGTTTGAATTCTTCAAACTTTGTGGTAAGGATTAATGAGTTTTGTTCAAGGAATCTTGGGTAAAAACATGTTATGTAACATTGTTTTAAGTTATTAGCAACTAAAAAGGACCCCACAAGTTCAGAAAATAACTTAAAAATCCAGTTTCCTTGCTCCAAAATTCTGCAGAAAGATGAACACGGGGCCGTGCTCATTGAGCACGGGGCCGTGTCCGGTAACTGTTTCATTTAAATAAACTTTTTCAGTTTATTTTTCGTAGAATGTCAAGTGAAAACAGCGAAACATCTTCTGTGCATTTGTCAAACAGCCGAAGAGGAAGAAGACCCTCCATTGAAGCTACACTTGTGCAGTATGTGATAGCATTAAGGGAGGCTCTCGACGAAATGACTTCAGTAGAGGAGGTCCTAATCGACCGTATCAACGATCTTACGATGGGACTTGAAAGCAGCTTCCAAGAAATTAACCTCTTGCACCAGAGGTTAAATATTCTTGTAGCACCCCCAATGGAACCAGTCCTTCCTCAGCAGGATTGGAACCTGGCACTCGGAATCAACAACCCTACTGGGTGGGAAGACTTACCGGCGGAACCTCCCGTGGAACACCCACAAGAGATCCCGGTGGAAGTTGAAACTCCTCAAACTAATGCCAATGAGCCTTCTTTTCTCTTTCCAAGGGAGGTGGAAGAATGGCTCACCGACATTTGAGGAGAACCGCACGCGGAAGAAGGAGTTCAAAAGGGCCTTGTTTAACCAAGATTAGTTACTTCTTGGAAATTTTGCTAATTAAAATAAAGTAAAGGCTAGGACTCCATGGTTTATTATATCCTTGTTTTATCTAGTTAATTTAGGACTATGTAAGTTCTCTCTATGATGAAATGAATTGATGGTTTTAAGGTTTGGATGGTTTGTAATGAATAAAACACACTATTGGTGGTAAAGGATGAAAAGGGGAACGAGAAAAATGAACTCATGCACAAGAACAAAGCAACCCGACAATTCTCTCCATTTCAGAAGGTTCAACACGGGCCGTGCCCAACCAACACGGCCCCGTGCTGAACCCCCTGCAGAAAAACGCCCAGTTCAGGTAACTGGACACGGGCCGTGTTCACCCAACACGCCCCCGTGTCCAGACTTCTGTTTCTCTTGTTTTAATTTTGTTACTGGCACTTGAACACGGGGCCGTGCCCGGATAACACGGGGCCGTGTTCAGCGCCCAGTAACACAAATTTTTGCTTTTTAAACACTATTTTACACATCTAATCAACCTAAAAATTTATTTTTGGAACACATTGAGGACAATGTGTAATTTAAGTGTGGGGGGGGGGGGGGATGCTAAAACCTTGAATTTTGCAAGTCCTAAATACAAGCCTTACACAAAACTCTATTGGAACCGCTAGTCACCCCAAATTTTTTTCAAAATTTCATTTTTTTTGCTTGTCTAAGTTTAACTTGGGAAATTCAAGTTCTCAAAAAGGTTATATTTTTACAAATTTACAACCGATAGCGTAGTGATAAAAAGAACCAATATAAGAAAATTATGAAAAGGCATAGCAAACTTAGTTAAAATTTGATTATATATACTTGATCACATAAAAACCCATTCCCACAAAAGTGAGTTTTGGAGCCTTTTTTGAGCACAATTACATATCATTAAAACTAAATGCTCATTTTTCGTTTCTTGTGTGAATAGCCGCTTGGTTCTTACGACTCTAGAACTTGCCATGACGATACATTCCCGGTCCTTATCAACTTAAACCCAAGTAAGTAAATGATGGAGGCATTAGGACTAACCCCTTTTTTATTTCTACACCATTATTTTTCTTTTTGTTTTACCACCTACCCAAAAATCCCCCTAGTTAGCCCCTTTGAGCCTAAACCTTTTCATTTCATCACCCAAACCAAAAACCCTTTTACCCACCAAAACCTTTTTATTTTTAACCCCTTGTTTTAGTAACAAGTTCGGTTTTTCGTATTAAAAAAAAATGTGTGTTGTTGATGAAGCAAAAAGAAAAACAAACAAGTTCACCAAAAATAACTTTGTTTGAATAAACGCTTCATCAAAATAAAAAGTTGCAAAAATAGAAAATCTTACGAAAACCGACACTTGTTACGCTTTTCGCCCTTTTTCTACTTTTCTACTAACCACTAACCCAACCACCTACCTTTAACCCAAGCCTAACCCTTAACCTACAAAGTCCTCTTGATATTTACAAAGGTATAAAAGTTAAAAAGGAGGAGGATTGATTGCTTGGCAAGCTTATGGTAGGAATAAGTTCCACGCCGCTCTCGAGTGATTCACTAAAAATACACCTTCGGCCGAGTGTGAGTGATTTCTCCCGTAAGGTAGTGTAAGCCACATATTAAAGAGTTTTGCTTGAGGACAAGCAAAAGTTCAAGTGTGGGGGTATTTGATGTGTGTAAAATGCAACATATAAATTACATCAAATAAGGCATAAAACTAACCATTTTTAAGTACTAATATTGGAAAAAGAGTGTTTTTGTCTTCCTTTTGTATTTTCAGGATTAAATGAGCTCAAAAACACAAAAGAAGCAAAAAGACAGCTAATTCCAACATAAATACAAGGAAAGGAACATTAGTGGACTGCCCGACCCCTCAACGGCACCTTCCAAAGCAAAATAGAGAAGACTGAACACGCCCCGTGCTCAGCCAGCACGGGGCCGTGCCCAAGAAGCAGCAGAAAAGACAAACCTATAGAAGCTTCTATTGCCCACCACGGGGCCGTGCCCAGCGGACACGGGGGCGTGGCGAAAGTACAGCAGGCGCATTAATTGTAATTGCGAATTACAATTAATGAGGAGAGAGAGTGTCAGACAGGCACGGGGTCGTGCCCAGCGGACACGGGGCCGTGCCCAGCTCTCTGTTCAGCCTATAAATAGGAGTGCTTGGATTCATTTCAACTAATCTCTTGGCACACCACCTCTCTCACACTTCATCCACCACCCACCACCATCACAACACCATCATCCACCACCATCATCCATTGTCCATCGTAGAGTGTGTGAGTCGTCTCGGGATCCAAGATTGATCGTAAGAGTTCTTGACAATCAAGGCCATGTTTGCCTAAGTCTCTTACATCACTTGGTGAAGACAAAGTGTCTAGTATAATACTTTTTATTTCTAAACTTTTGCACTTTTTATTTGGTTTTGTATTAATGACTTTAATAACTAGTTACTTATGTTGAAGGTGATCTTTCCTTATCGTTTGTCCGTGGTGTCTTGGCATTATTTTACTGTCTATATAAAATAAAGGATTTTCACCATTCATATCTCCACGGTCTATATGGAGGTATGTTGGCTACCTGGTCGGGGGTTAAGGGAACGGTTTGGTAAAGGTCTTGCCATTGTTCAGCGTTTAGAGGTCCTGCAATGGACCTGGGTCAAATTTAGTAGGACCTCCTTCAATACTTCACGGTATTGGATACGGTATTGGATGGCGGGGGTCCAAACTCTTTGATCCCCTCATAAGTTAACTACTATTAATACTATAACCCGGCTATTTAGGACTGTATCCCTGCTGACTCAGACTACTTAGCCGAGGGTAACGTCACCGCCAAAAGCGGGGCCTACCATAATACTGCATTAATAACTTAATTCATTATCTTCCAATAATCCACCCTTTTAGGATTGTATCCTTGCTGACTCAAACTACTGGGGTGAGGGTAACGTCACCTTCAAAAGAGGGGCCTACTACAATAACTAAGATAATCTCTTAATTATGTGCAAAAGTGCGGAAATAATCAAAGGTTATACTAGATACGAGTCGGAACCAAGTGATTCATCTTGTCTATCTGTTTTTTCTTTTATTTTTATTTTTCAGCAATTTTAGTTAGTTTTTATTTTTCTTAGCTTAAAGCATTTTTCTAAACTTTTATTTTGATTAGACGTTGAGGATAAACCGGTACTAAAAGCTCTTGTGTCCTTGGACGACCTCGGTATCTTACCAACACTATACTACGCTCAACGATGGGTGCACTTGCCCATATGTGTGTTTAGTGTTAGTGAAATATCGTGTTTTATAAATTTAAAACTTGGCTAAAAGAAGTGTTAAAAAGGGCTTAAAATATACACCTAATATATATAACACTTCACCGCACATCAATGGCAGCAAGCGCTTTGTCTCTCTTTTCTTGATGAGAAAGTAAGGGATGACGGGATCCAGATGACATTGTCTGCAACAGACATCGTCACAGGACTCAACACAAAATATTCGAATCTCACCTCACACGTCTACTACTACTAAAGCTCAGAAGCACGCATATTATCAATCACATAGACACATAACCACGTAGAACACAAAATCACATAAACACATAAGCACGTAGAGCACATAATCACTTTAGCACGTAAGCACGTAGAGCAAAGAAGCAAGGAACCACATACGTATTTAATCACTAGAGGCAGTCAGAAAACAGAAACCTATCATTCAAAGTTCGCGAGTGTTCGAATACAGCGATCGCGTTTAGTATAGCGTAGTATAAGCGTAGCACAAGTCGTCCATGATTTTAGCGATTTGTTGACGTTTCGAGGTAGAAAAGCAGTGCGGGTCGTATGTGTCGATCGAAGTGAAAGCGAAATCGAGTAAATTCCAAAAATTTAAACACATAAACAGGTAAACACACATATAAACTCATAAAATCGATGAATTATCAGAGTCAGCAGTTGCGGGCTCAGAATTGGAACACGCAAAATCGAGAGATAGACTGTCTGCGGCTAGTAGACTTCGACTAACCAAAGTGATTCAACTATTCGCAAGGACTTTTCGTTTACGTTCGACTTTCAGGACTGCGTCCTTGCCTCGATTCTTGGGCGTTTGGCACACATCCCGTTAGTCGTGTCGTGATTTCAGGTCGTTGGAGTCCGTCGAGACTTTGGTGAGAGTTTTGTAAAATGTGCGGAACAAGTCGTCAAGGTTAGGGTTTCACCCCTGGCTCAACAACTTCGTCCCTGTTTTTGATAAAATAGAGGAGATTATTCATCAAAATATGGATTTCACTCCTGATTTGATATAATTCCCCCGTCGAACAAGTGTTCATTATTGAAAAAGAAAGAAGAAATCATTGATAAGTTGATAAAACAACATTAATTCAAGCAATTCAGTCGAGAGTTTGTGGTTTTCACACCTAATCTCGACTTTATCACCTATTTATAGCTGTAAATCCGAGTGTAGTGATAGTGTAGCACAAGCGAGAGTAGCGAGGAATAAGCTCGTACATAATCCCTACTGGTTATGCACAAATTGGTCTGTTGGTTCCTAACTATAGACTAGGTTTCTAAGACACCGACCCGGACTAGGTCGAGTCTTGCCTAATTCCCTATAGCTATGGCTCTGATACCAATATGTCACACCCCAACTGATGGCGGAATCATCGGGGCATGGCACTGAGCGAAACAGATTGTCCAGAAGTTTCCATAACAACTATCATTACCATTCAATTTGAATTAACATGTCCCATACCATGTCTCAAACAGTAAACAAATTATTATAGATAAAAATCCAGGCAAATATTCTGTTCCGACAACTCAGATTTAAATAGACGGCAGTTGTTTATCTGCTTCTAGAGACCCTTAGTTTGACCACTACAGACAACTATTTGTTGGGCTCTAAAGCTTTATTCTAGCTTCAAATTCCTACCAAGTGTGCGTCCTAAGCACCTGTCACATACGTTAAAATAATGTCAATACATAAAATGTAAAGGTGAGCATACAAGTTTGATAATAGCATATAGAGTTCGAATTCGTTTACGTATAACCAGCACGTACACATAGTGAGATGAAGCACGTTAGTTATCGACATAGATCCATCGATACCAATGACTGCGGGTTGACTGCCCGAGGCAGTTCGCAATACATGATTACCACCGTAATCCATGCAAGTAAAGATACTTAACAACCCCCGTGTAAACGGGTGCTGAGTCCAAACTATAGTACTATCGTTGCTAAGGCAGGTAGACAACATTCCATGTGTAAACATAACAAACAAGCATTCATAAGCCATGTATAACATGCATTAACGGTTAGCATTCAAATAGTATTGAGAAGTGTGATTGTTGTAGTTTGAATATTCGTAACGTATGTAACACCCAAAAGTGCTTAAAGCAAAAAGGGATCGAGTATACTCACATCGATTAATGGATTGAAGGGAGCGCTTAGCGAGTAAGGTTAACCTGAATAGATTTGATAGCATAACGATAAGTGATGCGCAAAACGTCACAAAGTGTGAAAGGGTCGGATAGTGGTTCGATCGGATGGGAATCCGTGCGGATAACAATCCATTCAGATGGTCATCCGGTCGGACAGTTGTCCGGTCGGATGACGATTCGAGTGGATTGTTTCTTCCTATAAGAAGGATGTGTTTATGTACGATGGCTTGACTTTTGAAGTTTTCATTGTAGTATTTTGAAAACATTGAAGTATCTCTATCCATCAAGTCGGGCGATCGGATGACTGGTCGTGCGGATGACAATCCGTTCGGATGGTCATCCGGTCGGACAGTGGTCCGGTCGGACGGCGACTTAGTGATGAGGTCACTTACTGAAGGCAAGTTCACAACAGAAGCGTCATTCGATCGGATGGCAATCCGATCGGATGGCAACCTTGTTATTGAACATGTTGAAAATTGTTCAAGTCTTTGAAGTCTTAGTATCTCATGATCCAAAGAGTAATCCAGTCAGATGTTCGTCCGATCGGATTGCAATTCGTTCGATACTCAAACTTCAGCTAAGTTTGTTTTAAAGGTGGGACCCAAGTGTGATCCGTTCGGATGGCAATCCGTGCGGATGACCTATCCGATCAGATTGTAATCCGGTCGGATAGCAATCCGTTATGGCTGTTCCGTTCGTCCTACACTTGGTCGTTTTGATGGTTTGTCATTATGTCGAGACACTTTGACAACGTGTTAACCAATAGGACTCCGTTTCGACCCAAGTGACCAACCCGACCAGGAATTACCCTAGCCCGGCCGATTACCGGCTCGAGATGGTTGTTCTTGACTAACCCGGAATCGGTAGTCTCGTGGGTAGAATCCGGATCTTGAGCTAGTACGACACTATGATAGAGTAGAAGACTAGAACCGGGTCCGATTCTATCGGTTTTGAGTGTAATGAGTGTAAAAGAGTTGAAAGAAAGTTAGAGACCATATTTCAATCCTTTTTCACCATTCTTGTGTCGAGATCTTTACAAGATCTTTGTATGTTTGCGTGGAAATCGGTTAGATCTCGGTTGTTCTTGGCGGATTGAAGTCAAAACATGAAGTTCTTGAAGAACACATGATGACGTCACCCTAGAACACCCGAAATCTAGTGATTTCACGGTTAAAAGTTAAGATTTAAAAGATAGAAAGGTGTAGGAGTGCGTGTTGATCAAGAACGTACAAGATTTACGGCCAGATCTTACCTGGATTGAGAGAAATCGAAGAAAAGGTGAGGAGCACGAATGGTTCGGACAGAGAGTTTCCAAAAGTGGAAATGATGACAATGAAAGGGGTATTTATAGGATTCCAAAAGAGGAAAGGGTTATCCGATCGGATGACGTACCGCCCGGATGACGATCCGGTCGGATGACGCCTGACCTGGAGCGTAGTGGCTATCCGGTCGGATGGCTATCCGGCCGGATGGTACTTGGTTCGATTGTTTGACGCGACGATTTTTGATGTTTCGATTTCGATTGCGAGCGGCTCGTCACGATAGGGTTTCCTAGTCAAATTACTTTCAGTCCTAACCACTAATTATCATAGTTCGATTTTCGATTCGGATTCGAGTTCGATTACGTTTCGAGTTTCGATTGAGTTCGATTGATTTCCACAACATATATATATAACACGCACAAGTAACACATAGGGCACACACACACGTATAATAACCAGATTAAGTCGGGTTGCGGTTCGTATCACGATTCGATGTTGAGTAGCATAGCTTGATTATCGGTAAATTAACTTTATTCGCATTGTTACTTCCTATAATTCACAGTCGTAAGTCGATTAGATAACGATTAACACACATCGATTTTAGCAATTAACAACACTTACTCCACATAATACAATTAAAGTAAGGAAATTACTATAAGTTAAATCCGTTCAGCCGGTCGTTGACTTTGACTTTGACTTGTGAAAACACGGGGTGTTACATGGGGGGTCTGTCGCGGGGCGTGACAGAAGAGACCTCAGCTCTTCGCGGGCCGCGAGGGCTCTCGCGTGTCGCGACGGTAACTTGGCTCGCTGTCGCGTGGTGCGACAAGTCACTTTTTCCAGCAGGTTTTGTTTACAAACCTGCACAATTCCAGCCAAACCATATTTTACGAAAAAGAGTATAACTTGCTCATTTTTATCCGATATGACTCACGTTTCTTCCTACGTGATCGTAATTTAATTCTCCATCATATGGAGTTAACATCCGACATATGGATTAACAAAATTTTAGACTTTTAAGCCTTCGGCTTAAAAATGAAATTATGAACTTTTGACCCGTTCATGTAGTAATCAAACAAACATGTTTGTTTGATCCCAATTCCTTATGAACTTCACAAGTTCAGTATTGTCTATCTTATTAAGTTCAAATCACGGACTTTATAAGTATTTTAAACCCGTTTTCGCTCATATGCTTATTTTGACCCGTTAAGGGATTTTAAGCATATTTTTACACGAATCACTTTCATTCGTTTCTAGCATTATATTACCACATTTCTTATCAATTAATCTTCCTCCACAACTATATTTGTGGCGGATTTAATGTGGTAATTTATAATTTCCGAGTTTTACCCATCGGATCATTATTTTACTTCAAAGACTCCTATAGTGTCAATTGACCAAAGATTTACATCTTTCGCTTTTTATACTTATTCTAAGTATTTATTTAATAAAAAAACTCGTTTCCAAACAACCTTTAAAGGTCGTTTACTCAATTTAGCTTACAAGGGCGTTTTGTTCCATTTTAGCCTTCATTTACGATGAAGGACTTTTAAAAGCAAGTTTGACCCAAAATCCCTCTTTTAGCTATGATTTTGTTTGAAAAGTCATTATGTTTTCTAATCACAATGGCCATCACTTGAATAATTCGGTTTACTTATTATAGTAACCAAATGTCTATTTTGACTTCATTTAACTCTCAATGAACCTTTCGTTCTAATTGAGTAGTTATCTTATTATAAATATCTGGCTCAGATCAATATATTGACCCGTTTTAATACCTTGCTTTACTAATTGCTACTTTATAGCGATGCAAGTTATCCTTCCACTATTCACTCTTGTGAACATAAGACTTGACAATATTCATTAGTCTATATTTTCAAAAGGTGATATTTTCACCATTTGATCCATTTGGTCTAAGTGACAGTTTATCTTTGCGAGATGGTATTTATTACCATCTCATCTTCATGACTCGCTGTCACGACCCCCGTCCCGGTTTTACCCGGTCTAGAAGTCGTGGGACAGAAACCCGTGGTATTGGTGGTTAATCTGGCAGCGGAAATTTTAACAGGATCGTTTAACTGAAAACATCCATTTATTTTATTTCAAGTTTTTAGACAAACCCCGTAATTTACAATAAAGGAATTTCACTGGGAAATCCTTTGGTTACAAAAATATGTTTATTTATTTACTGAGCCACTTCATTCAAGCTGGAGCGCGACACTTTTCCTTGTTCACAGTAAATCACCTAAAACATGTTTAAAAATATTTTATGAGCGGGGAAATACTGGCGAGTCATTCAATTTGTACAAAATGACACGTTGTCATAATTTACAGTATTAAGAGCGATTACAATTGCCTCTATCTTATAATTATCTGGTCCAGTTGCACTCGACTGGATCTATGACTGTGGTCATATCACTATTGGGTCCGTTCACCCAAAAGTGACGTGTATCACTATTTAGGTCCGTTCACCTAAAAGTGATAAAACAACAGTAATGTGCACATTACCCCACTTACTGCCAGTAATTTAGTATAACAAAGACTTAATCCCTGTAAAATATAACTGGAAAACATTTAGGGTTTTACAAAGCAACTTTGATAAAAAAAAAAAAAAGAATGACTCACATTATGTCGCAACCCCCGATCCCAAATCCCCGGGAACGGGCGGCCGCGAGCCAGTTTCGGTGGTATCGCGTGTTTGTCTAATTTGGCAGCGGAAATTATACCAGGAGCGTAGTTAGGAAATATTTTATCAGAGTAAAACCACCATATTTTATATAAATAAACACATTGGGATGAAACCTGATGAAACAATGGTTAACCGGGAGGGGTTAACACACTGGTCTCGTCAAGTAGGGTTAATCCCTTCTTTCCGAGGATCGCTGGCTGGATCGTCCGCTGGTTGGTTTCCTGCACAAGGAAACAAGGAAACAAGGAGGATGGGGTGGGGGGTGCTCCTTGTTACCACTCTCCGGCGTGAGAATCAGTAATTTGCTTGGGAAGCAAAGTGTGATAGTAGTAGTAGTGAGAGTTGAGAAGAGATGCCTCAAACCTGGTTTGGGATGGGTATTTATAGCCGAGGAGTGAAGGAGGGTAGTTGAGTAGCTAGCCTGACATCGCACAGCCTCTGTAGGTGTGTCAGGCCTGTCGATTACGGTGGTGATGCCACGTCCTACTGTGGTGTCAGGCTGTTGCATACATGTGGGCTGACAACTGACTGTTCTCAGTGCCACTTGCACTTTGGTGTCAGACCCACTTGCCTTGTGGGCAGGATGCGGTGCCGGGCCGCATCACTGCTTGCGGTAACTGATGTTGTTCCCGCGTTCTTGTTCTGGCCAAGATGGATGCGGGATGCGGTGCCGTGCCGCATCGCCTCTTGGTGACTGTTACTGTTGTCCAGATCCCTTGTCGTGACGAAAATGTTTATAGGATGCGGTGAAAATGTTTATAGGATGCGGTGCTAGGCCGCATCGCTATGTGTAACATTCGTTCTCGTACTTAAGGTAAGTCTTCTCATCAATGAATAGATTGGTTTCAACCGCTGTGTTCATGCGTGCCCGCATGGACACATATAAGTTCTTGCTGGTGGGGGTTTTTGATAAGGGTAATGGTCACTCGCGGTCGTGCTGACGCGAGATCTGGGACCATACCCCTTCAAAACCCATGTGTTCATTACAACTGATTTATAGGGATAAATCCCATTTTATTGAAATAAAATGCATTCTTTATTTAGGTAACTTTTATAGCCACTTTTCCAAGCCTTCAGTGCTGTCCAGCTGGCTTCTAATTGGCTTTCACATTGTGTTACCTGAAACGCGTTTTAAAAACATTTGTCTGTGGGAAATACTGGTGAGTGAATCCCAGTATAATCAAGAAACATTAATTTAATTTAAACAGTATTGAGAGCGATTACAATGTTTATATCTACCCAATTACTCATTCAGTACTGTCAATCCTGACTGGTGGGTCATATTACACATTGGCTAACTCTTCGTCCAATGGTAACGTTTTCCACATTTTGTATACAAAACCCCAACATACCGGCAGTAATCGTAGAATTACAAAGACTCAATCACTGCTAAATTGCATTGTAAAATAGTTAAGGTTTTGTAAAAACTGTTTACAAAAAGGAGATTACTCACATTGCTGTCTTAGATTATCCTTTAGGGTTTCCTGAGAATTATCTATAATTTACACAAATGCACACGTGTTAGTATAATAACCCATTTTAACATTAGTAATACCCTCCCCGAGACGGCATTCCAACGACTTTATCGGGCAGAACCACGACAGCCGTTACGAAACCCTAGATCAATCGGGCAGAGTATCTAATACGTATACAGGGGTTATGATACTTACAACGGAGCAGAACTTCGTTATTTAGGGGGGTATTAGACCCGAGTATAATGCCTACTGTGAGAGATTTACGTTTAGAAAGAAATATTTGAACAAGTTTTGATGAAACCCGATGCCTGCTATTTATAGTGCCACATCTCGACTTTTACGCGGCCCGTGTAAATGTTAACAAAGGGCTACGCGGCCCGCGTCAAAACCGGTCAAAGGCGTAGGTGATCCGGGTCAGCTTATAGGTTCAACACGAGTCGGACACGTGTCAGCACCGGGTTGCGCCACATTCTTGATCTCTAGCGGCCCGCGTAAGACCCTTAAGAGGTTTACGCGGCCCGCGACAAACCCAAAATATTAATTTTTAATTGTTTTTGATAATATTTAAGGTATTCGGGGTCCGTTTTTGCGTATGGGGTGTATTTTAGGACATATTGGGATATTTTAAAATATATTAGGGTGTCGGAAAATAATTCGAGGGTGCCGGTTTTTCTTTAGGGTTGTTATACATTGCAAGTTTAAACTGACAGAATCTGCCTACTGATTAAGCCTGGTAACCTAGTTAGATAATGCAAACAAAACTAGGTTAGTAACTTAATACAACATTTACGATAATTTCATGAAATCAAAACCCTCACGACGAATGACAAAGTATAGCCCGAATTCAGGCAACACTTAAACATCCATCGGATTGGTTTCAATCGATCGGACATTATATCGTAGCAGTGATCGAGTTATTACCATGTTAATCGCAGCAGCGTTTTACTACTCTAACTCATGATTTTGATCAGAGAGAAAGCACTTTTTTGAAAATTTTCGAGCACCAGTGAACTGTCTATGTACGACCTATTTATAGCTGTAATTTGGGTCTTTCGCGGCCCGCGTAAACCTGAAGGAGTATCCTTCGCGACCCGCGAGGGCCACCCTAGCTACGACTGGGGCTGCTGTGTCAAACCCTAGACCTGCCACGTGTGTGACACGTGGCCCTGAAGCTTATCCGGAGATTTATCAAGCTGTCGCGCCCCGCGAAAGCCATGCTTAGATCCTTCGCGGCCCGTGACCAAGTACGAAATTTTGATTTTCTTGATTTTTGTAAGACTTTAGGGTTTTAGGGTTTCGGGTTTTCACTTACGGAGAGCGATTTAGGACATTTTCGTGCAGCTCCTTACATCCTCCCCACCTTATTTAAAATCTCGTCCTCGAGATTTACTGGAATAAGTAAGGATACTTTCGCTTCATTTCTGATTCCAGCTCCAATGTATACTCAGGTCCTCTTTTTGAATCCCATTTTACTTTGACCAGTACCAATCTCTTGTGTTTAAGGTATTTGACCTTTCTGTCTTCTATTTGAATAGGTTTCTCAAAAAAATTCAACTTTTCATTTACCTCTATGTCTTGAAGAGGTACCACCAGTGATTCATCAGATAAACACTTTTTAAGATTAGATACATGAAACACATCATGCACCACGGCTAGTTCTTCTGTTAGTTGTAATTTATAGGCAACTGGTCCAATTCGTTGGGTAACTGTAAATGGTCCTACATACCTTGGACTCAACTTTCCTTTCTTACCGAATCGTACTACCCCCTTCCAAGGAGAAACTTTCAATAATACCTTGTCCCCAACTTGAAATTCTAGCGGCTTGCGTCGATTGTCTGCATAACTCTTCTGGCGGTCTCGTGCCGTTTTTAGCCTTTCTTTGATTTGAGTTATTTTGTCGGTGGTTTCCTGTACAATCTCAGGACCTGATAATTGACTTTCTCCTATTTCTGCCCAGCATACTGGAGTTCTGCACTTTCGTCCATAAAGTGCTTCGAATGGGGCAGCATTGATGCTTGTGTGATAACTATTGTTATAGGAGAATTCTATTAGTGGTAAATGGTCGTCCCAATTCCCACCGAAGTCTATAACACATGTCCTGAGCATGTCTTCTAAAGTTTGTATCATTCTTTCACTTTGTCCATCGGTTTGGGGATGGTATGCAGTACTTAAATTTAATCGGGTCCCCATTGGTTCTTGGAAACTTGTCCAGAAATGCGAAGTGAAACGACTATCCCTATCTGACACAATAGAGAGTGGGACTCCATGTAGGGATACTACTTTGTCTACGTATAACTTAGCCAATCTTTCCAGGCTAAAGGTTTCCTTCATAGGTTGGAAATGAGAGGATTTGGTTAATCGATCCACAATCACCCAGATGGCATCGTTACCTTTCCTGGTTTTGGGTAGCTTAGTAACAAAATCCATTGTTATAAGTTCCCATTTCCATACAAGCATTTCTAATTGTTGAAGTAACCCTGAGGGTTTCTGGTGTTCTGCCTTAACTTGCGAACAAGTTAAACACTTAGAAACATATCTAGCTATGTCCTTTTTCATTCCTATCCACCAGAAGTTTTTCCTTAAATCTTGATACATCTTGTTATTACCAGGATGCGTCGTATATAGGGATTTATGGGCTTCTTCTAGAATCTTATTTCGTAAATCTCCTTTCCTAGGTACCCAAATTCTTTTCTTATGGAATTTCCAAATTCCATCAGTCCCTTGCTCTAATTCTTTTAGTCGTCCTTTCATTCCTTCAGCATCATCCTTGAGTGCTGTTTCCTGGATCTTTTTCAATTTTTCCATTAAATCCAACTGTAGATTTAATCTAAGGGCACGAATTCGTCTTTGTTTTTCATGGTACTTTCGACTTAAGGCGTCTGCTACCACATTTGTTTTTCCTTCGTGATATTGAATATCACAGTCGTAGTCACTTAAAATTTCCATCCATCTTCTTTGCCTCATGTTTAATTCTTTTTGCCCAAATATATACCTTAAACTCTTATGATCTGTATAGACAGTAAACTTGCTTCCGTACAGATAATGTCTCCAAATTTTAAGGGCAAAAATTATTGCTCCTAATTCTAGGTCATGAGTTGTATAATTTTCCTCGTGCTTTTTCAACTGTCTTGAGGCGTACGCAATTACCTTTTTGCGTTGCATTAGTACACAACCTAGGCCTAGCTTAGAGGCATCACAGTAGACTTCAAAGTCTTCTGTACCTTCTGGTAAGGCAAGGATTGGGGCATTTGTTAACTTTTGTTTTAAAATCCTAAAGGTCTCTTCTTGCTTAGGTCCCCATTCAAACTTGACAGTTTTGCAGGTTAGCTTAGTTAATGGAATAGCTATTTTAGAAAAGTCTCTTATGAAGCGTCTATAATATCCAGCTAATCCTAGAAAACTTCTAACTTCAGTAGCTGATTGCGGGATCTTCCAATTTGTGATCGCTTCTATCTTGGAGGGATCCACATGAATGCCTTCGTGATTCACCATGTGTCCTAAAAATTGCACCTCTTGTAGCCAAAATTCACACTTTAAGAATTTAGCGTAAAGCTTTTCTTTTCTTAACAAGGTTAAGAGTGCATGCAGGTGTTCACAATATTCGTCCTGGCTTTTGGAATAAATAAGTATATCGTCGATGAAGATAATTACAAATTTATCCAGATACGGTTTACATATCCTATTCATCATGTCCATGAATGCTGCAGGAGCATTCGTTAATCCAAAGGGCATGACTGTAAACTCGTAGTGACCATACCTAGTCCTGAAAGCAGTTTTAGGTATGTCTTCTTCATGTACCTTCAACTGATGATATCCATAGCGCAAGTCTATCTTAAAGAAGTACCTCGCCCCCTGAAGTTGATCGAAGAGATCATTAATCCTGGGTAATGGGTATCAATTCTTAATGGTAACCTTATTCAATTCCTTATAATCGATACACATCCGCATCTAAACATCCTTCTTTTTCACGAACAACACAGGTGCTCCCCAAGGGGATGAACTAGGTTGTATGAATCCTTTACTTAACAATTCATCTAACTGCTTTTTCAGTTCTAACATTTCTGTGGGTGCTAACCGGTAAGGTGCCTTGACTATTGGTGTAGTTCTAGGAATTAGATGAATTCTAAACTCTACTTCTCAATCGGGTGGTAATCCAGGTAGTTCTTCTGGGAATACATCATGGTATTCGGATACTACTGGAATCTCTTTAAGTTCTTTGTTTTTAGCGTTAATGATTACCGAAATCATATAGACTATTCCTTGCTTTCGTTCATAACTAGCAACTTTCATTACTGAAATGAACTTCATGGGTTTACGCGGCTTATCTCCTGTGACCAAAATTACTTCTCCTGTTGGCGTATGTATTTCTAGGGAATTTTGATCACAGAGGATTCGAGCATGGTTGGCTGCTAACCAATCCATTTCTAACACAACATCGAATCCTGCTAAATTCATAGGTAGAAGATTTTCAGAAAATTTATGGCCTGAGAGTTCTATCTTTCTTTCTTGGAGAACCTTATCTATATTAACAGAATTCCCTTCTACTGTTTCTACCATATAAATCTGCCTACGTTTGGTTAAAGGTTGCTTAAGAGCTTGGCAAAATGAAGTATTTATAAAAATTTGGTTTGCACCAGAGTCAAATAATACTTTTGCATAAACGTCATGAACTAGGAACGTACCAGCTATCACATCCGGAATCCGATCTACTTCTTGCGTCGTCAATTGAAAGGCTCTTACATTCTTCTTATTTATTCCTTCGGCAAGTTTGGCCTTGTTGTCAGCTGGCTTAACCAATTTTGGGCAGTCGGGCTTGAAGTGCCCTGTTTCTCCGCAATTGTAGCAGATCATTGATTTTTTCCTACATTCCTCTTCTCGGTGCCCCAGAATTTTGCAGAAGTTACAGTACCCCTTACATTTCCCAAAATGCTTTCTTTTACTATTACTGCAAAATGGAGCGGTGGAGGATTGCCCGGTTCCCTTTTTCTTGATGTTACTATTATTATTACCCCCACGGAAACCTTGGGTAATCTTTTGAGCCAATTCCTTTTTCCGGTTTTCTTCTCTTGTGCGCACCAGTCCGTCAGTCAGGGTGTTGGCTAATTCAACTGCATCATCAATCATTCGGGGTCTCGCATCCTTGACTATGTCGCGAATCTCGCTAATTAGTCTACAAATGTAGCGAGAAATAAGCACTGGTTCTGGCGAGGCTAGAGTTGGTACAATTCTAGCATACTCGAAAAATTTCGAAGTATACCCTCGACAATCAACGTCCACCATCCGGTGGTTCAGGAACTTGTTTGTCATTTGTTCCTTTTCGTAAGAGGGACAAAACTTTCTTTCCACCAATTCCTTAAATTCCTCCCGGCTCATGGCATAAGCCACGTCACTTCCTTTGGCTTGTAACACTGTGTTCCACCATTCCAACGCCTCTTCCTTGAAAAGGTGGGATGCATACATCACCTTATCCTCTTCTGCGCACTTACTTATTTTAATTACAACTTCGGTCTTTTCCAACCAACGTAGTGCAACAGTCGCCCCTTCATTGCCTGCAAATTCGAGTGGCTTACAGGCAATAAATTCTTTGTAAGTGCAACCAGCCGTTGCTACTTTCATTTTCTTAAGTAATGGGGCTTGAATCATATTATTATTATTGCCGCCCCCGTTCACACTGTTACTGAAATTATCGCCGCGGGTGCGTTTGCTGTGGTTAGCTTGGGAAGGCTCAATGGGATTCCTAGCAGCTACGACGATTGCTGGAATAGCATTGGCTATCCCCTGAGCAATGATATTTTCTATATCTTGCCTATTGAGAAATTGTTCTTCATTATTTGGGTCAATTTGGTTAACTTCATTTGCTGGTTGGTTTACTGCGTTTTCCATCTGAATAATTAACAATATACATAAATTATTATCACAGAGTGGATAGCAATTAAGCAAAATAGGGCAATCACAAACACAATTGAATCAAGACATATAGCCAAAATCGTCGACATTGCGACATTTAGATTTATATATATATGTATTATGCATCCATACAAACCTGGTATTTACAAATATTTTACAGAGGTTTTCTATTTAGTATTATTATACAATATTTTATTATTATTATTATTACTATTATATATATGTTTTTTTCCACATATTATTATTATACAAACTGTCTAACTATTATTATCCGATTTTTCAAAAACGATGCTCCCGCTCGTCGTATTTCCAATAGATCTTTTCTCCCATGTCTCGAATCCGATTTCCCGCATCCACCAGTTCCTCGCCGTAACGGCGTAATTCGACAACATTCTCCGGGTTCAAGCGGCGTAATTCAGCAACAGTTCACAATGACCATCACTTGAATCATTCGGTTTACTTATTATAGTAACCAAATGTCTATTTTGACTTCATTTAACTCTCAATGAACCTTTCGTTCTAATTGAGTAGTTAACTTATTATACATACCTGGTTCGGATCAATATATTGACCCGTTTTAATACCTTGCTTTACTAATCGCTACTTTATAGGGATGCAAGTTATCCTTCCACTATTCACTCTTGTGAACATAAGACTCGACAATATTCATTAGTCGATATTTTCAAATGGTGATATTTTCACCAGTTGATCCGTTTGGTCTAACTAACACTTTATCTTTGCGAGATGGTATTTATTACCATCTCATCTTCATGACTCGCTGTCACGACCCCCGTCCCGGTTTTACCCGGTCTGGAAGTCGTGGGACAGAAACCCGTGGTATTGGTGGTTAATCTGGCAGCGGAAATTTTAACAGGATTGTTTAACTGAAAACATCCATTTATTTTATTTCAAGTTTTGGGACAAACCCAGTAATTTACAATAAAGGAATTTCACTGGGAAATCCTTTGGTTACAAAAACATGTTATTTTATTTACTGAGCCACTTCATTCAAGTTGGAGTGCTACGCGGCACTTTTCCTTGTTCACAGTAAGTCACCTGAAACATTTTTAAAAAGATTTTATCAGCGGGGAAATATTGGCGAGTCATTCAATTTGTACAAAATGACACGTTGTCATAATTTACAGTATTAAGAGCGATTACAATTGCCTCTATCTTATAATTATCTGGTCCAGTTGTCACTCGACCAGATCTATGACTGTGGTCATATCACTATTGGGTCCGTTCACCCAAAATTGACGTGTATCACTATTTAGGTCCGTTCACCTAAAAGTGATAAAACAGCAGTAATGTGCACAATACCCCACTTACTGCCAGTAATTTAAGATAACAAAGTCTTAATCCCTGTAAAATATAACTGGAAAACATTTAGGGTTTTACAAAGCAACTTTGATAAAAACAGAATGACTCACATTGCAAGTTTAAACTGACAGAATCTGCCTACTGATTAAGCCTAGTAACCTAGTTAGATAATGCAAACGAAACTAGGTTAGTAACTTAATACAACATTTACGATAATTTCACGAAATCAAAACCCTCACGACGAATGACAAAGTATAGCCCGAATTCAGGTAGCACTTAAACATCCATCGGATTGGTTTCAATCGATCGGACATTATATCGTAGCAAGGATCGAGTTATTACCCTGTTAATCGCAGCAGCGTTTTACTACTCTAACTCGTGATTTTGATAAAAAAGAAAGCACTTTTATGAAAATTTTCGAGCACCAGTAAAATGTCCATGTACGACCTATTTATAGTTGTAATTTGGGTCTTTCGTGGCCCGCGTAAACCTGAAGGAGTATCCTTCGCGGCCCGCGAGGGCCACCCTAGCTATGGCTAGGGCTGCCGTGTCAAACCCTAGACCTGCCACGTGTGTGACATGTGGCCCTGAAGCTTATCCGGAGATTTATCAAGTTGTCGCGCCCCGTGAAAGCCATGCTTAGATCCTTCGCGGCCCGCGACCAAGTACGAAATTTTGATTTTCTTGATTTTTGTAAAACTTTAGGGTTTTAGGCTTTCGGGTTTTCACTTACGGAGAGCGTTTTAGGACATTTTCGTGCAGATCCTTACACTCGCTCCGCTTTACACAGTACGGTCATTTTACTTATAAACCCATTTCTTGATTCTTTTGACCCATTTATGTCTTATGCCATAAAGTGTCTTTCAAAAACTAACGGTTATCGTCATCGAGTTACCGAATTACCGTTTTACGCTTATTATTTGTATTGGTGTACCTTATAAGGTAATCATTCAAAACTCGTTATTTATTAGTCATCGCATGACTAAATAATCGTATTAACTCTTTTTAACCATTCCACATGGTTTATTATTATTGTATTTTGTTCCGAACCGCACATTTCGTGTCGGAACATCATAATTCAAACATGACTTTCTATTATTCATAACCCATAAACCAATAGGTATTCAGTAAATAGAGTGTAAGCTTCACTTACTGAAGAAGCACTGGTTTAATCGACCGGAATCAATTGAACCAGGGGGTTTGGATCTGTATAAAAGGGTTTAATCTTCTCGTTTTGAATTGGGGGTAACTGATCTCCTTTTTCGAACAACAACTGCAAAACAAATAGCCGTTAGACTCGCCGTGACCATCCTCTGGCGTGAGAATAAGTACAGGGTTTGATGAAGAAGACGTAATAGTAAAGTGAGGTGAGAATAACTTGATCGATTGTACCTGAATTATCCTTTATTTATAGCCGAAGTTTGGGCGGGAAAACCTGTTGATGAAAACTTGACGGAACGTTCCTTTCCGTAAGCGGTTATTTACCCCACCGTTAATCACTAACGTGTGTGTGTGTGTGTGCACACGGATCATGGTCATGATCAATGGTTGGGATGATGCCGCATGGAAAGTGGGTAAATGTGGATCCTCCTTCCATTTCGTGACTTCATCGTGACTTTGAGAGGTTCTTGGGATGATGCCACGTGGCCATTCGGTTATAACTGAATGGTTGTGCACGATAAAACCTTCTAGAAGGATTACGGCTGTAATGTCACACCCCGAAAATCCACCTGCGGAGTATCACCGCTTGGAGGCGTAACTGACTAGGATCAAGCCACCAATCATATTGAACAAGCATGTAAGAAATTATAAAATCCAACCAATACAATTAGTGTCCAAACAAACATAGTTTAAGTTGCAAAGAAGCATAATGTTTAAAAACCAAACATAAGTTTAAACGTTTCAATGTTTAACATGGCACACAGCTGACCATGTCCCACAACGACTCTTCCCCATGCAAGCTCCAGCTAAGTACCTAGTGACCTGCAAAGCATGTAGTAACGAGTCAACAACAAAGTTGAGTGAGTTCACTATTGGGTGTCTGATTTAAGTTGTTCCAAAAACGGTTTCCTTTAGCTGGCATCCTGCCGTGGGGGTTACCCCATAGTTGAAAACGTGTTTTGTTTAATCCTGTTTACTCTGGCTATCTAGCCGTGGGGGCTACCCCATGTTTAATTATCTGGCTCTTTGGCCGTGGGGGCTACCCCATGTATATACTACTAGACTCGTTACCATATCGACTGCTGACTGTAGTCATGTTTATGTGCCCTTAGCGTTAATGTCTATCATCATTGACGTGCCCAGATCCATTAGTTCACGTCCGTCCTCTGCGGCACGGTGTGAGGCTTGTCAGACCTAAATAGCGCTATCTAACTAATGACCCGCTCGCCATTGGCCCGGCGATTAAGTCGATATAAAAAGGAGGGACTTCGTGATAGAGTTTTGGTCTAGTGAAAGTTAACTGTCCATGAGGACGAGGAATTATATTCCTGAACCCGTACTGTCCTACCCAAGAAAGGACGAGGAATCCATCTTCCTTAACCCATTCCCGACCCCTGGGAATCCCATGCTTTGTAGAAAATGTGAACTCACCTTAGGTTAGCTCGGCAGATAAACGAAAGGTCAATTGAGCTACTAGAGGTCAACCACGTCCTAACATGGTTACCATACAAGTCAGGTCTAGGTTCAAGAAGTGCACGTACGTTTACACATCAACTAACAGATTACGAACACGTATTGATCATGGCAAACACGTAAATCACTTAAACAATCAAGTCCACATAATACCTATCTTGTGCGACTCAGAAGGTTGGGCTCGCACAAGTTCATTAGCCCATTAGCCTTGCGCGATTCCCTAAAGGAAGCCCAATAGAATAACCCGGCCCAAACAACATAACCAGTCCAGCATATCTACGGCCCAACAATTAAACGTGAGTCTTGTGCGATTCGGATGGACTTGTGCGATCCGAACGACTTGTGCGATCCTGTTGGGTTGTGCGAATGGACATTGGGCTTTAAGGCCCAACAGTCCTAACGTTCGTGTGAGGCCCAAGCCTTGTGCGATCCACCAGGTCTTGTACGATCATGCATAACTAACTTATACTGTGAGTTTAAACAGTTGTACCTATCTTGTGCGATTGGGAGCTTGTGCGATCAGATCAAGTCTTGTGTGACTTGATCTTGTGCGACTGCCAAACTTGTGCGATTGGTTGTTTAATATCCGAAATCATAGCAATCAGTTATATTGTTTCCATTTATGTAGCTAATCAATCAACAACTAAGAGTTTCCATTCATACAAATAAATCGATCAAACAAGGGTTTTAACATTAATTCTTATGAACCCTAAACAAAATCAAAACATGAACAATAATCATAACACTTAATCGTATTAACCTGATTCATATTCTTGATCACTAACATGTATCCTAATCATGACCACTTAACCAATCATTCTAACATGAGTACATCACAGCCGAGTACATCCCCTCGGTTCTAGTTCAACATCAACATTATTAATCAAATCATGCTACATATATGAACCGATTACATGCACACAAAGTTTCAACAGTTTATATCATGTTCAATCACAAGATATCACTAAATCATCATGCAATACATAAAGATCATAACATCATCTAACATTCAACAATAATAAGAATACTAACCGGTTAGAGGGTTGAATGAAAGGTAATCCGAACAAGGAAAATCTTCGATGGGGAGAGGGTATTGCCGTCGGCTTCAAGAGGAGAGAAAGAGAGCTAGGGTTTGTAAACTTTGTGTGATTAGATAAAGTGTGGGATTTATACCAACACCTTATGTGTTGTGCGAGTTGATGGAGTTGGCCGAACCCTCCCAATGGGCTGCCCTTTATGGGTTTCGGGTACAACAAGTGTGGCCCGAATGGGCTTGTGCGATCGGCCAAGTGTTGTGTGATCGGTTAATTTTGTGTGATAATATTACATACATACATGCATTCACATAATCAGATAACATAATAGCATAATATTCCATTGATCAACAAAGTTCATATAATCACATAGGATTCACATACGTTACATTAACACAAAGATAGGTACTGAAATACGAGTTGTCACATGTAATCCTGTGTGGCTCTTCCTCATGCTAATTATGTTGTAACAGGAAAGTTGCCTTTACCAAAGTCTGGATGATATTTATGCGGAGGTTTTGTGAGGATTTAATCATATTTGTTGCATGAGAGCTTGCGCAAGGATTTATTAGTCCCGTTTGGCGCCCGAATTTTTCGGGCGGAGGGTCTTTGGAGCGTGGCGCTGACATGTCGCGCACTTGTGCAACAGTTCCACTGCGTTTACATGCATGCCTGGCCAATAATAGCCCACATTCATGATCTTTGCAACCACTATGCGTGGGCCTGCGTGAATTCCACATAACCCCTCATGTATTTCTCGGACTAAATATTGTGCATCGGTCTTATCTACGCAACGTAAAAGTGGACCCATGAATGACTTGCGATATAAGATACCGTCCGCCATTTCGTAGTTTAATGCCTTGTGCTGAATTTTCCTGGCTTCCGCCTTCCCTTCTGGGAGAATCCCATGTTGCAAGTACGTAATGATCGGGGACATCCATGATGGGTTCCCGATTTCTATGATGTTTACTTGTCTTAAGGGAACAGATGGGTTAGATAGTACCTCAATGCGGACTTCCTTCGCAAGGTGTTTGAAGCTAGTAGCGACCAGTTTGCTCAGTGCGTCTGCATGTTTATTTTCACTTCTGTTGATGTGGACTATCTTGAATGTTTGAAACTCGTTGATAAGGATTCTTGCTTGTTCCAAATATAGAGCCATGGCATTGCCTTTAGCGTCGTAATGATCGTTGACTTGTTCTGCCACTAATTTGGAATCGACATGCGCTTCGAGGTTCTTTGCTCCCATTTTGAGTGTCAGGCGAAGGCCTGCGAGAAATGCTTCATACTCTGCCTTGTTGTTTGTACTTTTAAAATCCAGGCGAATAGCGCACGTGAGCTCATGATTGTCAGGGCTGACTAGGCGAAGGCCTGCGCCCGCTCCATCGTCGTTTGAGGCACCATCAGTATGCAATGTCCACACCCTGTCATCGAAGACTGGGATAGGATTTTGGATTGCCTCGCACTCTTGGATTTTGTCGATGGGAACTTCGGTGACGAAATCTGCTAAGACCTGCCCTTTAATTGTTGGTCGAGGTTTATACAAGATGTTGTATCCTCCTAGCTCGATAGCCCATTTGGCTAATCGCCCCATGACATCTGGTTTTGACAAAATTTGTCCTAGATGATAATTTGTAAGGACGGTGATAACGTGGCAAGAAAAATACCGTCGCAGCCTTCGTGATGCGTGAACCAGTGCAAGGACGAATTTTTCTATCATAGAATAGCGTGTCTCTGGACCAGTTAACATTTTGTTGATATAGTATATCGGAGTTTGAACACCATCCCTTTCTACCAATAGTACCGCGCCGAATGCTACCTCTACTGCGGATAGATATAGGATTAATGGTTCTTCTTTCCGTGGTGCTGTTAAGGTTTGCAACTGGATCAGACACTTTTTCATCTGTTTGAAAGCTTTCTCTGCTTCTGGTGTCCATTGGAAATGGCTCTTTTTGGCGCAGTTGCGCAACGTGCTAATGAATGGATAAGATTTTGCAGCGTGGTTTGCCAGAAATCTGTTGAGTGCTGCTAATCGGCCCGCAAGACGTTACATCTCTTTAACTGTTGCTGGTGATGGAATTAGTTGGTTGGCTTCTACTTTCTCTGGGTTGACCTTGAAGCCGTCTCTGGTTACTATTAACCCGAGAAATTTGCCTTCCTCCATTTCGAAGGAGTATTTTATTGCATTCAGCTTTAGATTAACGTTGCGCAAGGAGTCAAAGGCGCGCTGAATGTTTGCAAGCATAAATTCTTCTTCCTGGCTCATGATAACGAGGTTGTCCATGTAAACTTCTACTGTTACACCAATGTCCTCTCCAATGACTCTATCCATCAATCGTTGATAGGTAGCCCCCGCGTGGTGGAGACCAAAAGGGCATTTTCGTGTAGCAAAAAATACCTTTGTCCGTGCGGAAGGCTGTTTTGTCTTCATCTTCCTCCTTCATCTGCACTTGATGGTAACCTTTGTAGCAGTCTAGAAAACACTTCCAGCGGAAGGATGCTAGAGAATCGACTTTCTTGTCTATTTCTAGGAGGGCGTAACAGTCTTTTGGGTAGGCTTTGTTAAGGTCTTTGAAGTCGACACACATGCGCCACCCGCCATTGTGCTTCTGCACCATTACTGGGTTGGCTACCCAGGTTTGATATTGTACTTCGCGCAGGATCCCAGCTTGAAGTAATTTGGCTACTTGTTCATTCATTGCATCTGCTTTTTCTGTGCTGAGACTGCGCCTTCCTTGCGTGACTGGTTTCGCCGAAGGTCGGATATTTAAGCAGTGTTGTGCTATGTCTCTTGGTACTCCAGTCATGCCCGTCGGGGACCAAGCGAAGACGTCTATGTTGTTAGATAGGAGTTCTTTTAACTTTATACGAATTGCCGGGGAGATGGCGTGTCCTTACAAAATGGTTTGTTCAGGATATGACTCGTTGAGGACCCATTTTTCTGGTTCGTTTGATGGTGAAGGTTTGGCAGCTTTTGTTGGTGGCTCGTCATCCACATACATAACTTCTTTGCTGGAATACAAAATTTCTACCCTGGTTTCCGTTGGAAAACCACAAGCGGCGTGTGGTATGGAGGTAATCATGCTGAACTCTCTCTGAGATCGTCTTCCTAGCAATACATCATGACGTGATGTTGCCGGCATAACCATGAAATTGATTGTGACAGTGCGCGAGTGTTCCCCGTCTGAGAGGGTTACTGGAAAAGCGATTTGACCCAGCGGAAAGACAGCTTCGTTGCAGAAACCAGTGAGAGGGTAATCGACTAGTTTTAAGCGTGACTTATCTTCTGGGTCCAGTTGCTTAAAACATTGCTTGTAAATTATATCCATGGAACTTCCTGGATCTATGAACATATAATCAGTTCAGTAATGGCCGAAAATACCAATGATGATTACCGGGCGTTTTTCTTGAGGACCTCCTGGAACGACAGGGAAAACCACTTGTTGCTCTCGCCAGTGCTGATTGTGGTTCCGTTTGTGTGGCCTCATGAAGGTCCTCCTTACACCATGCTTATCTGTTCTGTGTCGGCCTTTTACTGGTTGTTGTCTGTCGTGTTTCGTTGCATTGTTCTAAGTATTTCTGGATACTCTTCACGACTAGGTTGGATGTCCCACCATTGTGTTGGTTGTGGACCCAGTATTGTACTGTTGTATTCTTTCTTTTCGGACTTGTGGTGTCCAGATATGTGGTGGAAGAATGTAGATTTGGTATTTGGTGCAAAAATTTTATTTATGGTTTCCTTGGCTCTGTTAATCCAATACTCTGGAGTTTCCTCCGAACATAAATCTGGAGAATTTCGAGTTCCAGATTTAATTTCTGGGGTGACTGAGTTTGTTACCTGGTGGTAATTGTTGTTGCTGACTTGTTTGTCCATGATTTCGTCGATCTGAGTAACTCGGGCTAGACTTCCCTTGTTTCCAGATCGAGGACTTGATGGACGTTTTGATGGGATCTCTGCCATTAGAAAACAGAGTTTTGAAGAAAAATCAAAACGAGAAGATATGTGATGTGTGCTAAACAGACTATTAAAATTAACTAAATTAGACTCTCTAAGCTAGACACTAAAAAACTTTAATTCTAGACTCAACCTAAACCACACAATCGACAAGTGTACCGATCACTGTAGTATAACCTAAGGAAGTCCGGATATCGAACCACGAGACTCTATTTATCACGTAAACTAGACTCTAACAGACGCTGACAGACACGACTTAACTTGTTTAATTGTTTGGGGGGGGGGGGTTACGGAAAATCTAAGGAAATCTATTTAAACTAAATACTAAACTAAAGCTAGACTAATACGAAATAAGGCAAAAAGGCTTTTCTTATATGATGAACGAGACCACCTAGACTAGAAGCCTAGATTGATTTTAAGAATTACCGATTAAATTAGATGCATGATTTATGGAACCGGGATCTTATAGTACTAAACCTGTTAAGACACCAACTAAGCCCTTCAACCCTTCTCGAGGTGAAACTTATGGCGCTACCTAGGCCATTAATCCTACCGGTTATTAGACGTCTTTCAAGTTGTCTAATTATTGTGTAAGTACCCTAACGTTGACCTACTCTTTTCCAATTATAGATCTAGGGTAGTTTAGCTTTTTAATTTGACTTGATAGACTAATAAACCGACGGGGCAACTAAGGCACGACCTTTTCCAAGGACTGTCTAAAGCAATTCGCCGGGTAAGACCTATCAATAACCCCGCACCTTCCAGCTATTGGAACTAGTAGAACACTAAAATCTAGTAAATCACTAACAATTACTTCTAGGGATTAGTTGCGCAATTTCACCCTAAAGAGTTAAGATTTCTTACGTGATATAGACACTCACCAAAATCCTAAACCCTAGTATGACTCTATTCTGTGATATAGACCGTCACCTAGAATCATACGAAGCAAGTGATAATAACAAACCAAATTAAAGCACGCATGTACATTAAATCAATAGACTAAACCTTTTACTAAACACAATCAATCCATAATATTCATGCAAATAATGAAAAAGGTAAATACTTTATACTAATCCATTCATCAAAGTCTAGGTGGCATAAATGTTTAGCTGAGAATGTCAAATAACGAAAACAAAGCAAAGATGTCTAAACGAGAATTCATGATAACAAGTTTCGTGAGAAAAATCAAAAACAAGGAATTGGAAAACCCGAGAAAGTCTTCAATTCTTCGTCCCGAACTCGTACCACTGATTCGTATGCCTCGAAACCTTCAATTCAGCTCTCCGAATGCTCCAAGATCGCCTCTGGTTGCTCTCCAATCGTAATTAGGGTTTAATGATAAGTCTCTTGGGTTTTTATACCTAACCCTAGCGCTTAACGAAGAATCGCCGTAATTAAACCCCGTTGCGTCGCGCGACGGGTAGTGCTCTTCAGTGTGGCGTAGCGCGACCATGATCAATATCAGAAATTCATTAATTTATCTTGGCGGGGCGCGACGGTAAGGAAGATCCCTTGTAGCGCGACGCCACAACTCAAATTCCACAGACTTGCATGAAATTTGCCCAGCTCTAACTTCTCAAACTCTCAAAAATTATTCTAACTCCTTTAAACTTGTTCCGGGACTTGGTGTTTCAGCATTTTGGCTCGTTTTCACTCCATTTTTAGCAATATTATGTACCAAGACCTGCAAAACACGAATTGATCAATAGTATGCACATTCTAACGAAAACTAAACTAAATATAACGAGAAACTATACAAACTATACACGAATAAAGGATGTATTTTGCAATACATCAATATGAATAAAAACTGAGAAATCGGTGGGCGCCAATGAAAAAACACTGGTTTAATTGACCAGAATCAATTGAACCAGGGGGTTTGAATCTGCATATAAGGGTTTAATATTCTCGTTTTGAATCGAGGGTAACTGATCTTCTTCTTCAAACAACAACTGCAAAACAAACAGCTGTTAGACTCGCCACGGGGAGAATGGGGGTTCTCTCCTTGACCACCCTCCGGCGTGAGAATAAGTACAGGGTTTGATGAAGAAGAAGACGTAATAGTAAAGTGAAGTGAGAATAACTTGATCGATTGTACCTGAATTATCCTTTATTTATAGCTGAAGTTTGGGCGGGAAAACTTGTTGATGAAAACTTGACGGAACATTTCTTTCTGTAAGCGGTTATTTCCCCCACCGTTAATCACTAACTTGTGTGTGTGCACACGGATCGTGGTCATGATCAATGGTTGGGGTGATGCCACATGGAAAGTGGGCAAGTGTGGATCCTCCTTCCATTTCGTGCCATCATCGTGACTTTGAGAGGTCGTTGGGATGATGCCACGTGGCCATTCGGTTATAACCGAATGGTTGTGCACGATAAAACCTTCTAAAAGGATTACGGCTGTAATCCTGTGTGGCTCTTCCTCATGCTAATTCTGTTGTAACAGGAAAGTTGCTTTTACCCAAGTCTGGATGATATTTATGCGGAGGTTTTGTTAGGAATTAATCCTATTTGTTGCATGAGAGCTTGCGCAAGGATTTATTAGTCCCGTTTGGCGCGCGGATGTTGAATACTGTTCTTCTTTTTAGGTTCTTTTTTAGAACCAGTGCGCGGCCGCTCAAGGTTCTTTGAAATAAGTTCGTTGTTGGTGAAGTTGTGGTATGGTCCTGATCGCCTGAGCAGGATTTTTGGGACCTTACCCCTTCACTTACCTAGCATCCAGATTATGATTTTCCTTCATTCTTGATTCGTTTGACCTGCTTCCTTCCCAAGCTTTCACCTAGCTTGTCAAGCATCAAACTATCATTGTAATTTGTAAGATGGTTAGAATAGTCATAATTATTCACGACTATTCCATCCTACGATCTTTATGTCAAAATTATCGTTTGATCATATAAAAGGTTATTTTGACTTTAAAAAGTCAAACTGCCTATTGACAAAAGAAATTACACGATGTAGCTTAACTACTCGTTTTATTACTTTGCCACTATACGGTAAGCATCCTTATTATGCTACCGTTTTAACTACTTTTGAAATCAAGTTATTGTAATCGAATTTCATTCGATTAACACATAATGATATCAAACATCATTTTGATCATAATTTATCATAATTTTCATTTTTATCATACCAATCCATTTCCTGGCAAGTATGATCATGTACTCAAACACACAATTTGTTAAGGTATTTCCTGATTATCATCAGATATGATGATTCTAATCATAATTGTATCATCAAATTCATCATATGATTAATACTAGACCTGGAAAACGGGTTGGGTCGGGTCGGGTCATGGGTCAAAACGGGTTCGGGTCACAACGGGTTCGGGTCAAAACGGGTCAATCATAAAAAAGGTTGTTTTGGTTTGGGTCGAAACGGGTCCGGGTCAGAACGGGTCCAGGTCGGAACGGGTCTGGGTCAGAACGGGTCCGGGTCAGAACGGGTTTCGGGTCGGGTCGGGTCAGTTTTTTTTTTCGGTTGCTTTCGGGTTGACCTGTATAAAAAACAGGTCTTGTTCGTCTGTTGAATTAAAAACAGTTGTGAATGTTTTGATTAAAAACAGCTGCGAGGATCGTTATGATTCATGATTATCAACTGAATGTTTCGATGTGGTTCGTCTGTTGAAATTAACCGGTGCTTGTTTATGTAAGCTGCTGCTGGCTTCATGTTCATCATATAGTTGCTTTTGTTTCTGTTTTTCAGATGACGGTGCATCAATCCAATCGTTTTTAGCTATGTTTGCTGCATCATGAGCATTAGAATTAAAAATAGAACATCGGCTACAGAAGCAAAAATAGTATACAAAAATAGAACATCAGCTTCAGTTTCATTTCCTATTCTAATTCAATTATGTCTTATAGATCATGGAAGCAGGTCATTCAATTATGTCTTATAGATCTTCGAAATGGTTCGCGTCGAAACGGTACTGGTCGAAACGGTACGGGTCGAAACAATTCGCGTCGAAACGGTACGAAACTCGTCCCGACCTGAAACTCGTCCCGTGCGGAAACTCGTGTCGGCCCAAAACCCGTTTGCGATCCCGTGCAGAAACCCGTGTCGGCCCGAAACGACCCCGTTCCGATCCAAAACCTGCGTCATGCCGAAACCCGTCTCGTCCCGAAACTCACTTCTGAACAGGTGAGAAACCTTGTTTTTATTAATGGACACAAGCCGCACATTTAAAACCATATATCGACTGCATTTTATTTCACAGGTAAATCGATTCAACCAACATCCATACTGTTAATTCGGTTAATATCTTTAAATTATTTCTGTTTCGCGTCGAAACGGTTCGGGTCGAAACGGTATTGGTCGAAACAGTACGGGTCGAAACGGTTCGCGTCGAAACGGTACGCGTCAAAACGGTTAGCGTCGAAACGGTTCGATTCGAAACGGTACGGGTCGAAACGGTTCGCGTCGAAACGGTTCGCGTCGAAACGGTTCGCGTCGAAACGGTTCGCGTCGAAACGGTTCGCATCGAAACGGTACGCGTCGAAACGGTTCGCGTCGAAACGGTACGGGTCGAAACGGTACGAAACCCGTCCCGACCCGAAACTCGTCTCGTGCGGAAACTCGTGTCGGCCCAAAACCCGTTGCGATCCGAAACCCGTCCCGTGCAAAAGATTAGAAACGGTACGGGTCGAAACGATACGAAACCCGTCCCGACCCGAAACTCGTCTCGTGCGGAAACTCGTGTCGGCCCAAAACCCGTTGCGATCCGAAACCCGTCCCGTGCAAAAACCCGTCTCGGCCCGAAACCCGACCCGAACCGACCCCGTTCCGATCCAAAACCTGCGTCGTGCCGAAACCCGTCTCGGACCGAAACCCATTCCGATCCGAAACGTGCCCCGTTTCTTTAAGACACTAACCCACATCGACCCATTTCTTTAATGTTGTCGACCCGTTTTGACCCGAAAATAACAAGATGAAATTTTAAGTGACCCATTGTGACCCATTTAGTTAAAATATCTTACCCAAACCAACCCATATAATTTTAAAAGCAACCCAAACTAACCCACTTAAAAGGTTTTGGGTCAAGATTGCCCCCTCTAATTAATACCCACTTATCGTAGTGTGGTAATTCATCAAATCATTAAATTTATATCATGATATGTATAATTTTTCACTTAGGGTTTGGTTCCTAAGCAAGTATACATCACTAATTCAATCATAGCTTCAATAATTCATTCATAATTCGCGATTATGATGATTATTCAAATTTCACAACTTCACAAATCATCAAAATTAGACATATCTTATGATCCCCTAGCTTGGGTGATCATTAATTCACGTTCAATTGTGAATTTGAGAGTCATTTGGCCTTTCTATTTGATGATTAGCATGAACTAGGGTTTTTGAGCTCATGGGGAGTTCTTCTCGTCGCTCATAGAACACACACACGAAGTGTGTGTTTTTTTTTTTGAATTTCTTTTTTAATTAAACTTTCAATTATCCAGATTTGGCCCCTCTTGTTTGTTTAGTTATTTAGTAGGCTACTACCTACTTATTTCTAACAATATTTACACTCATTAACTAGTTAAACATTCCTAGTTAAATTTGTGGGTTCGGGGAATTCATGACTAAGTTTATTTTAAGTCCAGTTAACTCGGGCCTTTTATAAATTTTATTTCTTCAAAAGCTTTCATTTAACTTTTATTCAATATTAGGTTTATTTATTTAAAATCCTAATATTCATCGGGTTAATTTTACCACTAACGGTATTTTATCCGTCTTTTAGTAGTAACGTGGTTTGATTACCAAATCCGTTTTAGGGGTGTTACAGTATCACAATAGAAAAACATGACAAAACCACACAAATTTGTTGGATAAACAAATTCGGAAGGTTCACAAGGACTCTCACAAACCATGAACATTACTATTGAAGCATGAGTCTAAAAGTCATCGAGTCACCATCATGAATCAAAAGTTTAACATGAATTTACAAGAAATGATGAGTCTCACACTCCACCTTATATACGATCCATTTAATGTTCTTTTGACGCCATTAAATACAAACTACTACATTTGTTATTTCCAATGCCAAAGAGAAATTAAGATTTTAATATTTCATTGTATATCAACAAGTGCTCTTGACAAACCTACAAGATGTCAAAAGGTGTTTCCATCATGCAAGATTGTTACATCAATCAACAAAATTTGGAGGCTTAAAGTCAGGGTCATCTTCGAAAATTACAAAAAATAGTTTCGTATAAGATAAAAAAAATTGGGCCCTATTCGAAAAAAATATTTTTTGGCCTAGCAGCATCCCTCAGATCATTAATTGGGATGTGAATTAGTTTTGTTTATTCAATTGAGCCTGAGTCACTTTTCTTACATTTTCACAAGTTGAGCTTCTCAAAAGAATTTAGCCATTCAGGCCCTTTACGAATCTCATTGGCAAATTGGGCCACAAATCCAAAAGTCTTAAACGGTTATGGTACTTTTAACGTTTTTTGTTCTTAAACCTAGGCCTTTTAAGAGTTTATTTATTTATTATTTTTTAAACATACTGATTATATATATAGGATTAGGATCAAATAAAAAGGCTCCTTATTGTAAGAAGGATACAAAAGCTTCTAAAAAACACACTACACAAAAATTAACATTTTTAAATTAACATTTTATAGATTAAGGGTATAAAGGTAAAATTAACATTTTTAAATTTAGAAAGTCACATGCAATCCACATGCAAGTTCCCCCTTCTTTTTTAAACGTCAATAACTTTTTATACGTAACTCTTTTTTTTAAATTATACCATAATAACGAGTGTTTTTTTATCTTTAATATGAGTACCATATTGTTATACTTATGTAGAGAAAAAAATTATATTTCGATTAGATGTTTTAGTCCATGGTGTTTTTTCTATGTTCATACAATGGTGTTTTCAATGTATTGTGTCTCAAGGCGTTGTGTTTTACACTAAAATACCATATGGAAATATACAACTAATGCATAAAACATCATTCAAAACTAATGATGTGCAAAAAAAAAAAAAACACTGCAACATAATATCTACAACATAACACCATACGCAACTAATCAAACTGTAGAAAAGAAACAACTGGTATAAAAAACACCCTTCAACTTCAATAGTATACATCAAAACATCATGTACATATAAAAACACCATGAAAGGATTACACATGGTGTCATTAAATAAACTCATATACTAAATGAAAATCACCCATGCAAAAAACACCATACACATAATATCTACAACATAACACCATACGCAACTAATCAAACTACAGAAAAGAAACAACTGGTGTAAAAAAACACCCTTCAACTTCAATAGTATACATCAAAACACCATGTACATATAAAAACACCATGGAAGGATTACACATGGTGTCATTAAATAAACTCGTATACTAAACGAAAATCACCCATGCAAAAAACACCATACACTGTAACATCAAAGGGGCAAAAACCATATTCATCAGAAAATTAATCAGATTGAAATTCAAAACTCGAATTCCTAAAATAACTACCTAAATTCGGTTACATTAATTTAATCCTTAATTAGAATTATTAGTACAATTACCAGTATATCCTTGATCTAATAAAATGGATAGGGAAAGATCTAATGACTGATATTCTTTCTTACCATTCTCACAGTTTTGGTCTTTTTTACAGGATCCTCTACACACACACACACACAGATATATATATATATATTTGGGCCCTAAGCGGTCGCACACCCGACACTTGCTCAGAGGCGGCCTGCTTAAAATTATGAGGGTTGAGAGCTATCACTCTATTGTTGCTCATAAAATTGCTTGAATGCAGTCACAAGGCCAACTGTCACACCCCCAAAATACCACCTAGGGAATGTCCCTGTTAGGCGTGTGACGTACCAATAACGAGCCACTAATTACATTGAACGCGTACAAGTTTCAAAATAAAATCCTTAATTATTAATGTAAAATACCATCAACGAGTTTAAATGAAAACCAACATGTTCAGCGGAAGCAAATAGTAAACCAATGTTAAACTGTTTCAAAAACAAATGTATGATATCAATAGTTCAATCACATGAATCCCTCTAGTCGACCCATGACCACTCCAGCTACTCCAGACATCAAGTTCCAATCCAAGACATCTAACGACCTACAAGCATGCAGACAAGTGTGTCAGACGACGCTGGTGAGTTCAAAGTTTTGTTAATGCGTTTAGTTCCCAGGTATGTGTATAAAACAGTTCAACAGTTCAATAATTTGATTTGATGTTGTTATTAACTTGATTACTGCAGATGGCTACAAGATGTATTTGCCTAACCCCAATGTCTCTATCAAAACATTGGTCATGCTTTAAGGAAATTAGTTCACGCCCGTCCTCCCCGGTACGGTGTGAGGGTGCCAAACCTAATAACGCTATCAACTAATAACCTCGTTGCCTCCCCGGCAACTATCGGTAGATGTAAGGGGTCTTATGTGATAGACAATGAGTGTAATAACAAACATCCCATTAACCTGACTTTCCTCCCCGGAACGTTACCCGATATCCCTCCCCGGGATGCATGCTTGGAAAAGAGCAGTGAACTCACCTTTGATTTGCTCGGTAAGATTAAAGTACGTGTTCCAAGTTGATCAATTAGTCCCTATTGTGGTTACCACTAATAGTTAGAATCTCATTCTATCAAACCACGCATGTATCATATTGCATATAGTGTATCAGTTATCACATAGTCACATAGTAAACATTCAAGTCATATACACTTCACATATTCCATTCGCGTCTCACATTCACCATTAATACTTTAATGCAGTAATCCAATCAATTGTGCGGCCCGGGTCTAACCCGTGGCCCAAATAAATCCTAGGCCCACTAAATAATGCGACCCAGCCTGAGTAACGAGCAAAAGCCCACATGACCGGTCCATTAACAGAAATGCTATGCGTTTGGGCCTCCACCCGGCTACCCCTGTTGCACCCCAACGTGGCCCGATGCGGCCTAGTCCAACCAACCGGCCCAACTCTGTTGTCATCCTAATGAGTTGTGTTTTGGGCTAACTATCATGCTTAGAGTTGGGCTTCAAATTGAATAAGATGTAACATAATCCATTAGAGGCCCATGATCTTATTAACCCACCGATTTAAGCTAGTGTATACAGCCCAGTAAATCCCATCGGCCCAATAGTGAAATTGTGTGTGTGTGACCCAACTATTATGTTATTTTGTTCCAATATTCATTCTCTGTTATAACCCCAACATTTACTTCCATTATTCCCTATTGACATAGAATGGTACTAACATAATATTTGTACAGCCGAACCCTCCACATAATACCACATCAGTACCGACCAATTACTTTTTAGACTTAATAACTCAAAGTCACACTGTTCATGCACATGATCATAATTCTAATAACCTAAAACCCACACGTATCCTCCTATACATCATCGAGTATCATAAGGGACACACAACTAGTTACACAAACCTTATTACATATAACAAGAGATTAGGGTTTACAAGGTTTTCAATAACAATCCTAACCATTAACATGCTAATCGACCATCACATATACATCATAACATGATCATCATCAAAAGATTTATCAACATATCATAATGCTTTAATCATCTACCTTGTTCACATGTTCTTTATTCACAAATCAATCATATGTTCATACTTGCCATTAACAGTTGCATGTAATCAGTTATTCATAAGCACATATGCATTTACAGATCACCCATATATATATATATATATATATATATATATATATATATATATATATATATATATATATATATATCTGACATCGTCATCTCAGTTCGTGTACACATACCTTCGTGTAATCTACGACTACGCTTACATATATATTCAGATTAGCAAGTTTCGGCAGTCGTAATGATACACGTTCAACATCACGTTCATGCGTAACACCACATACATACTTTCAAAATCTTAAAGTCTACTGTTTGTTTTATATATATATATATATATATACACATGTATATACACACACGCATACATAATACACCCACTAATTCAGATTTGCAAACACGTAAACAGTTAAGCAAGATGTCACGTAAACATAGATTCACAAGTCGAACCGAAACCATGACGAGAAACCGCGATGAATGCGTTAATTTAAAGAGTTACAGATGAAGGAGAGGGGCTTTACCGGCGATCGGTAGTTGTGCTCCGGCTGAAACGGGGGTGGTGGTGGACCTGGTGGTTGCCGTAAATTTAAAAGTGGGGGTGTTAGGGTTTGTGATAATATGAATGCTAGTGAATGCTAACTTATGAAAACCACGTACAATTCCTTAGATGTGTGCGTGTATATATCATCTCAACAGTGGCCGACCCAATTCCTCAAATCTCCTTCTTGGGCTTCACTTAACCCATGTACGATTAAGATATAATTGAGTGTGTAAGTTCAGTTATGTAGGCCTAGGGTGAAGTAAGAGGGGTGTGACCTCAGGCCCAAACGTGTGCGTTAAGCGAGCGAGTTTGCGGCCCAAATGTATCAAGTAACTCGCGACCCAATAGGTTAGTTTTCTAAATTAGATAAATGACACATAAAAGTGTTTAACGGTTTCCACACATAAACATTTAATAATGCACGAGGTAGGTAAATAAACACAGAAACACACGCTAAGGGTTTTTGGAATTTCTAATAATGCTAACCTTAATTATCCGGGTTGTCACATCATCCTCAACTTGAAAGAAATTTCATCCTGAAATTTGACAAGTAAGCACGGAGAAGTGAAGTGATAAATCAAGATTGCTGCGGATTTTGCTCAGGTGCCACATCATCCCCAACTTGAAGAGGAATTCCGTCCCGAAATTCACCAGTAGTACCAGAATTAGATTGGTCATCAGGAAAAAGTTGAGGATACTTGAGTTTCATGTGAACTCCGGTCCACATCTTGAGTTCCAACGAACTCCGGTCCACATCTTGAGTTCCAACGAACTCTCATGATTGGGAATTGGACTATGTTAATGAACCTTACTTCCTCGTCTATGTCTTTGATTAGCTCCTCAAAAACTGCAACTTGTCTAATAAAGGTATCACAAACGTTTCATCAAACACTGCCTTAGATCTGAGACATAAATGATGTTGTGCACATTACCCAATTTTTCGGGTAAATCGAGTTTGTAGGTCACGTGATAGATTCTTTCAGAATTCTGAATGACTCAACGTAACGTAAATTAAGCTTACCACGCTTCCCAAGCGTACCACACCCCCCCAGGGTGAGACTTTTAACATGATACGATCGCCTACAGCGAACTCCTTGTGTTTCCTAAGCTTATCAGCTTTCCTGACGGTCACGCGTTGCCGTCAAACAATTTCAAAGTATGCTGGTTACGTGAGACAATCAACGACCATCCATGTGATATTGTTTCCGTTCTGAGTTTTAGGTAGACCAGTGACAAAATCCGTGGCAGTCTTTTCCAATCCTCCAAATGGGTGTTTCTGATTACTAACACAAACCAGAAGGTTTCTGATGTTCCACCTTGGCTTTCGCACAAGTCAAACACCGTTCACATGCTTCGCTGTGTAGGCCTAATATATTCCATCAAAATCCAGATGACTGGGATGTCGAGGCTGGTGTGCTTGCTCAACACAAGTTCCCTAAAGTTGCCGTATAATGAGATCTACATTTGTTCCATGAGGTAGCGAATACCATCCGACCTACCAACGGTTGCTTCTCCATGCCCCGCATGGCTTCAACTTGAAAAATCCTCTCCCTTCAGTTCTCCAGTTTAAACAGAGCGAGTCTGATCAGGTAGGTTAGAGTCGATAGTGAGCTGCAAAGCTCGTGCACATTGAAGTTTCACAGTCGTAATCATCTAAAAGTTCCATCCAGCGATGCCATTAACTGATTTAACTCTTTCGAAACCAGGGTACACGGGAGGCCCTTGTGATCGGTCTAAGTAGTGCATTTGGTACCGTCCAAGTAATGCCTCCCACATAAATCCAAAGACCATGGTTTCCACCGCAGGTTGTGACTCGTGCAGTTCCTCTTCGTAACTCCATTACGTAAGTCATTACATTCTCATGTTGCATTGGCGCGTAACTGGGACTCTGATTCGGACCATCATGGTATACCACTAGATCATCAGTACTCTCGGATAGAAGCAATGCTCCGTGCATTGCAGAGTTTGGTTTCAAAAGCTGAAAAGACGTCCTCCTGTTTTGTACTCCACGAACACAGCCCCCTGCTGTGCTAAAGAGGTTACAGCGGCGCAATCCTCGAAAATCCCGTGATGAGTATACGATAGTATCTTGCTAGGCCAAGAAGTTACTGTATCCTCGAAGGGATCTTTGATGTTGATCAGTTCTAACAAAATGGATCTTAGCGAGATTCACGTGTATTCCCACTCCGTTGGTTACGTGATGAAAATGTATCTCTCGTATCCAGATGTTAAATCTACCAAGACTTCATACGTAATGGCTCCTCCCTCAGGAGCTCTAAAATAAGATACAGATGTCGTCCATGATGTTCATTTCCCTTGGTAGTGATTCTAAACATCACAGATAAATGTGGTCGACGAATCTGGCGAAACGAGGTTGACGCATACTACTCATGTGATCCCTGAAGCTGCTGGTGTGTTGGATATCTTAAATAACTTCAACAGCAAATCGTAGTGATCATACTGGATCTGTAACGTCGTGTTAGGAATCATCCTCCCCATGGTCTTCCATCAGATGACAGTCCGGTCTTAAGTCAGTTTCTGGATAGATTCTTGATTATTGCAACGGGTCAAGCAGGTTGTCGATGCGAGACAGGGGGTGACGGTCTACGTGTGAAAGGACCCGTCCTTCATTTCCGCAATAGAGCGTGTTTCCCCAAAACGTGGAGCTAGATCTATAAAACTCCCACCCTGTAGTTTCCTGAAGTTGATTTGACAGTTCTTGCAACCCTCCTGTGCAAGACGGTAAAAGGTGCGAGTAATCAGGGCGGCCTCTGGCGCGAGATCAAACTGATATTCTACCTAATCAGTTGTGGGAGTAAACCTGAAAGTTCCTCGTGTAGCACACCGAGAGGAATCACGAACAATTTGGCGGATCCTCGATCCTCCTTTTTCCTAGCCTTAATATCGGTAACGGTTGTTAACATAGCGGAGTAGTCCCTCCGTAGACGCTCCTGGCTTTCATTGCTGAAATGATACTATCCTTTACACCACACTGATGCTTTAGAACAGATAATGATTCTCCACTAAGGAGAGGGATACTCAAAATCTTCTCCTCACAAGGTATATCTGCACAACACCTGGATAACCAATCCAAACTATCTACTGCATCGAAACTATCAAGAATAGCAGAAGGAAGGTCGATGTCACGGCCCCCGTCCCGGTGTTACCCGGTCCAGGAGCTACGGGACAGAAACCCGTGGTATTTATTAATTGAGTTGACAACGGAAGTTTTAACATGATCTTTTAAAACTTGAAAATGCCCAACTTATTTTATTTCACAAAGTTGGGATAAACCCCATAATTTACAGTAAAGAAATTTCACAAGAAAATTCCCTGGTTTACAAAACATGTTTATATCTTTTATTAAGCCACTTCTTCAAGCTGGTAGTGCTACACGGCACTTTTTCCTGGATCACAACAGATCACCTGAAACATGTTTAAAAAGATTTTTATCAGCGGGGAAATACTGGCGAGTCATTCAATTTGCATAAAAGACACATTGTTATAAATTTTTACAGCATTAAGGGTTTTTATATTTGCCCCTATCACTTAATTATCTGGTTCAGCTGTCACTCGACCGAATCTATGACTGTGGACATATCACTGATTAGGCTCGCCCACCTAATAGTGATAAATCGTTAGTAGTAATGTGCACAAAACCCCCACATACTGCCAGTAATTAAAGATTAGCAAAGACTTAATCACTGCAAAATATAACTGGAAAACATTTAGGGTTTTGTAAAGTAATTTTGATAAAAAGAGAATGACTCACATTGCAGGTTTAGTCGGACAGATTTTAGCCTACTGATAAGCTTGATAACCTAATTTAAACAACAATGCATACGAAACTAGGTCAGTAACTTAATTCAACATTTACGATAAGCTCACGAAATCAAAACCCTCACGACGAATGACAAAGTATAGCCCGTATTCGGGCAACACTTAAACATCCATCGGATCGGTTTCAATCGATCGGACATTATATCGTAGTAGTGATCGATTTATTACCCTGTTATCACAGCAGAGCTTCATGCTAGTGTGTGTTTTTTGAACGAAAAAGTGAATAACTCAGTGTATAAAACGATTTTGAACGTCGAACCAACGCAGCCATGTAAGTGCCAATCCCCGGAATATATACTGAAAAGTTGTCCTTGTCGCGTGGCGCGACAAGCTGTCGCGTGGCGCGACAGGCTGTCGCGTGGCGCGACGGGCGCACTTCTAGGGTAGGGTAGCCTCGTGTATTCCTAGCCTAGGTGAGTCAACCGTTCGATGATTTTCGCATTATACAACAAACTGTGTGGATAATTGTCAATTAGGGAATACCCCCCTGAGTTTTAGGGGCCCTGATCCTAGTTCCAATTGTTCTGAAAATTTTAGGGGTCATGCAATATTACTTGGGGGTCTCAATTAGGGTTTTCTATTGAACATAATAAAATAAGAAATAATAATTTTGGCGAGAGTTGTTACATCCTCCCCACCTTATTAAAATATCGTCCTTGAGATTTACTGGAACAAGTAGGGATATTTTCGCTTCATTTCTGATTCCAGCTCCCAAGTGTATTCCGGTCCTCTCCTTGAATCCCACTTGACTTTGACCAGCACCAGTCGTTTGTGCTTGAGAAACTTGACCTTTTTATATTCTATCTGAAGTGGTTTCTCTACAAATTTTAACTTCTCATTTACCTCTATATCTTGAAGAGGTACTATCAGGGATTCATCAGATAAACATTTCTTGAGGTTTGATACATGAAATACGTCATGTACCCCGGCTAGTTTCTCTGGTAGTTGTAAGCGATAGGCAACTGGTCCTATTCGTTGGATTACTGGGAATGGTCCTACGTACCTTGGACTTAGTTTTCCTTTCTTACCGAACCGAACTACTCCTTTCCAAGGAGAAACTTTTAAGAGTACCTTGTCTCCAACTTGAAATTCTAGCGGCTTACGTCTATTGTCTGCATAACTTTTCTGACGGTCTTGAGCCGTTTTCAGTCTTTCCTTGATTTGAGTGATCTTGTCAGTGGTTTCTTGCACGATTTCAGGACCTGATAATTGACTTTCTCCTATTTTTGCCAAGCAAACTGGAGTTCTACACATTCGTCCATATAGTGCTTCGAACGGGACAGCTTCGATACCTGAATGGTAACTATTGTTATAGGAGAATTCTATTAAGGGTAGGTGGTCATCCTAGTTTCCACCAAAATCTATTACACATGCCCTGAGCATGCCTTCCAGGGTTTGAAGCGTCCTTTCACTTTGTCCGCCTGTTTGGGGATGGTATGCAGTACTTAAATTCAATTGTGTCCCCATTGCTTCTTGAAAACTCGTCCAGAAATGTGAAGTGAAACGACTATCTCTATCTGATACAATAGAGAGTGGGAATCCATGTAAGGATACTACCTCGTCTACGTATAACTTGGCTAATCTTTCCATACTAAAAGTTTCCTTCATGGGTAGGAAATGGGCTGATTTGGTTAATCGATCCACAATTACCCAAATTGCGTCGTTACCTTTTCTGGTTCTGGGCAACTTAGTAACAAAATCCATGATTATTAGTTCCCATTTCCAAACAGGCATTTCTAATTGTTGGAGTAACCCTGGAGGTTTCTGGTGTTCTGCTTTAACTTGCGAACAAGTTAAACACTTAGATACATATCTAGCTATGTCCTTTTTCATTCCTATCCACCATAAATTATTTATTAAATCTTGGTACATTTTATTATTACCAGGATGCATGGTATACCTAGACTTGTGGGCCTCTTCTAAAATCTTATTTCTTAACTCTCCTTGCTTAGGTACCCAAATCCTTTTCTTGTGGAATCTCCAAATTCCATCAGCTCCTTGCTCTAATTCCTTCATTCTTCCTTTCATTCCTTCAGCATCATCCTCAATTGTTGTTATTTGAATCTTCTTCAGTTGTTCCATTAAATCTAACTGTAGATTTAATCTAAGAGCACGAACTCGTTTTTGCTTTTCATGATATTTACGACTTAGAGCATCTGCGACTACATTTTCTTTTCCTTCATGATATTGGATATCACAGTCGTAGTCACTTACAATTTCCATCCATCTTCGTTGTCTCATGTTTAATTCTTTTTGCCCAAATATATATCTTAAGCTCTTATGATCTGTATAAACAGTGAACTTACTTCCATACAGATAGTGTCTCCAAATCTTAAGGGCAAAAATTATCGCTCCTAATTCTAAGTCATGAGTTGTATAATTTTCTTCGTGCTTTTTCAATTGCCTTGAGGCATACGCAATTACCTTTTTGCATTGCATTAGCACACATCCTAATCCTAGCTTAGAAGCGTCACAATAAACTTCAAAATCTTCTGTCCCTTCGGGTAAGGCAAGAATTGGGGTGTTTGTTAATCTTTGCTTTAAAATCCTAAAAGCCTCTTCCTGTCTGGGTCCCCATTCAAACTTAACTGATTTACAGGTCATAGTTAATGGCACAGCTATCTTAGAAAAATCTTTAATAAATCGTCTATAGTATCCAGCTAACCCTAGAAAGCTTCTAATTTCCATAGCTGATTGCGGGACCATCCATTGGGTGATTGCTTCTATTTTGGAGGGATCTACGTGAATACTTTCGTGATTCACCATGTGTCCTAAAAATTGTACTTCCTGCAGCCAGAATTCACACTTCGAGAATTTGGCATAAAGTTTCTCCTTTCTTAACAGAGTTAAAAATGCATGTAAATGCTTACAATGCTCGTCCTGACTTTTGGAATAAATAAGTATATCGTCGATGAAGACAATTACGAATTTATCCAAATACAGTTTACAGATCCTATTCATCATGTCCATGAATGTTGCAGGAGCATTTGTTAGTCCAAAGGGCATGCCTGTAAACTCGTAATGACCATACCTAGTTCTAAAAGTTGTTTTAGGTATGTCTTCTTCTTGTACTTTCAACTGATGATATCCGGAGCGTAAATCTATTTTAGAAAAATATCTAGCTCACTGAAGTTGATCAAAAAGATCATCAATCCTAGGCAATGGGTATTGATTCTTAATTGTAACCTTATTCAGTTCTCTATAATCAATACACATTCGCATGGAACCATCCTTCTTCTTTACGAACAACACTGGTGCTCCCCATGGGGATGAACTGGGTTGGATGAATCCTTTACTAAGTAATTCATCTAATTGCTTTTTCAATTCTAACATTTCAGTGGGTGCTAATCGGTAGGGTGTTTTAGCTATGGGTGTAGTTCCAGGAATCAGATGAATTCTAAATTCTACCTCCCTATCTGGTGGTAATCCTGGTAGTTCTTCTGGGAATACATCCGAGTATTCTAATACTACAGGAATTTCATTAAGTTTCTTACCCTTAGTGTTAATGATTACCGAAATCGTATACACTATTCCCTACTTTCGTTCATAACTAGCAACTTTCATTACTGAAATGAAATTCATTGGTTTACGCGGCTTATCCCCTGTAATCATAATTACTTCTCCTGTGGGTGCACGGATTTCTATGGAATTCATATCACAGAGGATTCGAGCATGGTTGGCTACTAACCAATCCATTCCTAATACGACGTCGAATCCAGCTAAATTCATGGGTATTAGGTTTGCAGAAAATTTATGACTTGAAAGTTCTATATTTTCTTTTTGCAAAACCGTATCTATGTTAACAGAGTTCCCGTCTGCTGTTTCTACTGTATAATTCTGCCTAAGTTTGGTTAAGGGTAGCTTAAGAGCTTGGCAGAAAGAAGTATTTACAAAACTTTGGTTTGCACCAGAGTCGAATAATACTTTCACATAAACGTTGTGTACCAGAAACGTACCAGCTATTACGTCGGGAATCAGTTCGGCTTCCTGCGTTGTTAGCTGAAAAGCTCTTGCGTTCTTCTTATTAGTTCCTTCAACAGTTTTGGCCTTATTATCTGCTGGTTTGACCAATTTAGGGCATTCTGGTCTGAAATTCCCAGCTTCCCCACAGTTGTAGCAGACCTTTAATTTCTTCTTGCATTCCTCCTCCCGATGGCTCGGAATTTTGCATAAATTACAATTTTCTCTACATTTTCCAAAATGTTTCTTTTTGCAATTCCCGCAAAATGGCGGGGTGGAAGAGGACCCAGTTCCCTTCCTCTTGAAATTATTATTATTACCCACACGAAATCCTTGGGTAATCTTTTGGGATAACTCCTTTTTCCTGTTTTCTTCCCGTGTACGTACCAGCCCGTCAGCCAAAGTATTGGCTAACTCCACCGCATCATCAATAGTGCGGGGTCTTGCAGCTTTGACAATATCACGGATCTCGCTAATCAAACCCCAAATATAGCGAGAGATAAGTACCGGTTCTGGCGAGGCCAGCGTGGGCACAATTCTGGCATATTCGAAGAATTTCGAAGTATACCCTCGACAGTCAACATCCACCATTCGGTGGCTCAGGAACTTATTCGCCATTTGCTCTTTTTCATATTCAGGGTAGAATTTCCTTTCCACCAAATGCTTAAACTCTTCCCAATTCATGGCATAGGCCATGTCACTACCCTTGGCTTGTAACACCGTATTCCACCATTCTAATGCTTCTTCCTTGAAAAGGTGAGAAGCATACATAACCTTATTCTCCTCGACACATTTACTTATTTTAATTACTGCCTCGGTTTTCTCCAACCAACGTAGCGCGGCGGTTGCCCCTTCATTGCCTGCAAATTCGACGGGTTTACAGGCAAGAAATTCCTTATAGGTGCAACCAGGTGTTGCAACTTTCATTTTCTTAAGTATTGGGGCTTGAATCAAGTTGTCGTTATTGCCTCCTCCGTTAACACTATTACTGAAATTGTCGCCGTGAGTACGTTTGCTAGGAGTAGTTGGTTGAGGTTCAACTGGATTTCAGGCAGCAGCAAAGATTGCTGGAATAGCATTTGCTATTCCCTGGGTGACGATGTTTTCTATATCTTGCCTATTAAGAAAGTGATCCTCATTGTTTTGCTCAGATTGGTTAACTTCATTAACTGGTTTATTAATAGCGGGTTCCATCTGATAATTAACAATATATATAAGTTATGGGCACAAATAAATATCAACCAAGCGCAATAAAGTAATCACGCATAATCACGTCAACACGTATAGCCAAAATTGTCGACTTTGCGACGTCGATACTTTTATATATTAGTAGGCATCCGTATACACCGGTTATCTTACAAAAGTTTTATTTTAAGTTATTTTGCATAGTAATATTTTTATGTATTATTTATTATTTTATTATTATTATACAAACACACAACCACACAACCACCGTTAGCTGACTTTTAAAAAAAAACGACGTTCCCTCTCGTCGTATTTTCAGGAGATCTGTTCTCCTACTTCCCGGATTCGATTCCCTGCGTCTACCATTTCCACGCCGTAGTGACGAAGCTCAGCCAAGTTTTCCGTGCTCATAGGTGGGTTTGGTGCAGGCTCAGGGTCAAACTGGGGAAAAAAGTGTTAGGGTTATTCAAGAGATTCTGAAATTGCCAATCAGTTGTCCACCATTCTTCCAGCTCTCCTGGTAGAGGTCGGGGGTGGATAATAGGATCTGGGATAGCAGGCTCTAGATTAACTAGAAGTAGTACTTCAGCTGGGTAATTGAAGAGGTTTTCATCGGCAGGTCCGATGAGGTCGCTATTGGCCAGTTTGCGGTCCAGCTCCTCCCACGGTGGCATTTCCTGGGCTTGCCCTGAACTCTCCCCGATCTCCTTTCCTTTGCCTTTATCCTTCGGATCCTCAGTCTTTTTAACCTTCTGCGCAGCTGGCTTCTTCCTCCGTACACGTCTCCAGCCTACGAGTCTTCTTCTCTTTTTCGGCTTTGGTTTCTCTTGTGGCTGGGCCTGGAATACTATTGGCTCTTCAGTATCAGCCTGATAGCCGGATGGATTTCCTGTGATATCCATATCTGTGCTATGGATAGTAAAGTTTCGGAGTGCCTCCGATAGTTCATTCATGCTGTTAGCACACATGAAGAAACACAAAATTTTAAGTTAAAATTTTATTTATTGCAAATCAATTTTTCACAAAGTCACAGAATGGTAACCAGGAAAATTTAAGTATTTCTAAATACTAAGTTGGCTTAAATTAGTGGCTCTGATACCACATTTTTCTGTCACGGCCCCTGTCCCGGTGTTACCCGGTCCAGGAGCCCCGGGACAAAAACCCATGGTATTTATTAATTGAGTTGACAACGGAAGTTTTAACAGGATCTTTTAAAACTTGAAAATGCCCAAATTATTTTATTTCACAAAGTTGGGATAAACCCCGTAATTTACAGTAAAGAAATTTCACAAGAAAATTCCCTGGTTTACAAAACATGTTTATTTCTTTTATTAAGCCACTTCTTCAAGCTGGTAGTGCTACACGACACTTTTTCCTGGATCACAGCAGATCACCTGAAACATGTTTAAAAAGATTTTTATCAGCGGGGAAATACTGGCGAGTCATTCAATTTGCATAAAAGACACACTGTTATAAATTTTTACAGCATTAAGGGTTTTTATATTTGCCCCTATCACTTAATTATCTGGTTCAGCTGTCACTCGACCGAATCTATGACTGTGGACATATCACTGATTAGGCTCGCCCACCTAATAGTGATAAATCGTTAGTAGTAATGTGCACAAAACCCCCACATACTGCCAGTAATTAAAGATTAGCAAAGACTTAATCACTGCAAAATATAACTGGAAAACATTTAGGGTTTTGTAAAGTAATTTTGATAAAAAGAGAATGACTCACATTGCAGGTTTAGTCGGACAGAGTTTAGCCTACTGATAAGCCTGATAACCTAATTTAAACAATAATGCATACGAAACTAGGTCAATAACTTAATCCAACATTTACGATAAGCTCACGAAATCAAAACCCTCACGATGAATGACAAAGTATAGCCCGTATATTGCGGGAAGCATCGCAATATACGACGAAGTCGTTGTTTCCATCAGGAAGTGTGAGGATGGGAGCATTGCATAGCATGTCCTTGAGCGTTTGAAAAGACTCCTCTTGCTTGGGACCCCAAACAAAAGGTTTCTCTTTTTGAGTCAAGGAGGTCAAAGGGACAGCGATTTTTGAAAAGTTGGAGATAAAACGACGATAGTAACCAGCAAGACCAAGAAATGAACGAATTTCGGACGGAGATTTCGGTGTGATCCAATTCTTCACAGCTTCGATTTTAGCGGGGTCAACGTGAATACAAAGTTCGTTGACAGTATGACCAAGGAATTGAACTTCTTTTAACCAAAATTCACACTTGGAGAATTTGGCGTATAGATGTTCAGCACGAAGGAGTTTGAGGATAAGACGCAGGTGTCGTTTATGCTCTTCTTGTATCTTGGAATAGATAAGGATATCGTCAACGAAGACGATCATGAAACGCTCCAAGTAGGCTTTGCACACGCGGTTCATCAAATCCATGAAAACAGCAGGTGCGTTGGTCAAGCCAAAGGGCATGACCACGAACTCGTAGTGACCATAACGTGTACGGAAGGCGGTTTTAGGCACATCTTCTTCGAGAAATCGAAGTTGATGATACCCAGAACGAAGATCGATTTTTGAAAAGCAGGTCGCGCCTTACAACTGGTCGAAGAGATCGTCGATGCGCGGGAGAGGGTATCGGTTCTTGATAGTAAGCTTGTTGAGCTCACGATAGTCAATGCACATTCGGAATGACCCATCATTCTTTTTGACGAATAAAACGGGAGTGCCCCAAGGAGAAGTACTAGGGCGTATAAAGCCTTTATCAAGAAGCTCTTGGAGTTGACTCGAGAGTTCTTGCATCTCGGAGGGTGCTAAACGATAAGGAGATTTAGCGACAGGCGTTGCGCCAGGCACTAAATCGATTCGAAAGTCGACAGCACGAGCAGGAGGCGGTCCAGGAAGATCATCGGGAAACACGTCAGGGAAGTCACGTACAATGGGAACGTCGCTTATGCTTGGGCCTTTGTCCCTCTTTTCCACAACGTGGGCGAGAAAGGCGAAGGTACCCTTGCGTAAGCACTTGTTTGCTTTGATACATGACATAAGCTTAAGGCCTTGAGAAGGCTTTTCGCCATAGACGTGTAGGGAGTCACCGTTTGGAAGAGGTAGATGAATAAACTTCTCAGAACAGACAACTTCAGCACGAACTCGCCTAAGCCAGTCCATACCTACTATGACGTCGAAACTACCCATTTGCATAAGTATGAGGTCGATTGAAAACTTATGATCGTTAAGGACCAACGAACAATTGGAGAGAACGGAATCGACAGCGACGGTTTTACCATTAGCGACCTCGACAGTGAAAGATTTTGGCAACTTAGAGCGTTTACACTTAAGCAAAGATTCGAATTCTAATGACACAAAACTTTTATCAGCGCCAGTATCAAATAGACAAGAAGCATAAATATGGTTCACAAGGAACGTACCAGTAATGACATCATTCGCGTTTTGAGCTTGAGCAGTAGTGAGGAGAAAGGCTCGGCCTCGAGCGGGTTGTTGAGCCGGTGGTTGCTGCTGCTGCTGTTGTTGCTGTGGTTGTTGTTGTGGTTCTTGCTGTCGTGGCTGGTTTCGTTGAGGACAGACATCTGCCATGTGGTTGACATCACCACACTTATAGCATGCTCGCACACGATTGGCTTGGTTCCGAGCTTGATTGGGGGCAGGGTGTTGAGCTACCATAGCCTGATTTTGATCGGGCCTCAGGTTGTTGCGACAGCGGTTGGCAAAATGCCCTAGTCTGTTACAGGTGTAGCATTTGCGACAAGGGGTGCCAGTGGGATGATGGTAAAAGCATTGGTTGCACTTGGGCCATGACCCAACGTAGCCTTCTTGGGGTCCAAGGGTTGTGGGATTAGCGGCGGGTACGGTTTGCAAAGGTTGTGGGTTTGGCGGAGTGACAACCGCACAGTTTTGGCTTGAAGCCTTCCGCTTGTTGCCTTGGTTTTTCTTGGACGATTGGGAGGGTGTGGGCTCATCGGTAGTAGTGTCGATTGTAGCTTGGCGTGCATTCTTTGTTGAAACCTTGTCAAAGGTTCCATGAAGAACGCAGTTGTTGTTAAGTTCGGTGGCTATACGAAAAGCATCTTCGATGGTTTGGGGATTAGCAGAAGCAAGGTGGTTTGTCAGGGAAGGTGCAACACAACGAACGAATTTGGCTATGGTCTTGGGGACGGTCTCAACTTGTCCAGGACAGAGGACACTGAGTTGTTTAAAGCGCGTAATCAGGCCATCCATGTCACTCCCCTTCTGAGTAAGGTTCCAAAATTCGTTCTCCAATTTTTGGAGTTCGTGAGGAGGACAGAAGTGGTCTCTCATAAGCTGTTTGAAATCGCCCCAAGGCATAGCATGTGCAACCTCGTTTCCCCTCTTGTTGCGTTCTGTTGTCCACCATTCGAGTGCCTTTTCACGAAACACCCCAGTTGCGTTCAAAGTTCTTAGTTCATCAGGGCAGCCACTTTGCAGGAAGGTAAGCTCGATTGCATCAATCCAGTTCATCATGGCGGTAGCGCCATTTTTGCCAGTAAACTCTAAGGGTTTACACGCCATGAATTGCTTGAACTGGAAGGTTGATTTGGGTTTGTCTGCCTTTGAGTCGACAGAGCCATGCGGCGAATCGGTGTTTGGCTGAATGTTGCTAAAAATGTCGGGTAGGACCATAGCAAATTGCTTGGCCATGAATTTCATGCAATCCTTTTGTGACATGGTGTTGGAAGTCGAACCCTTCCTTGACTTGGTTTTCTTTGATGCACCGTTGGACGACATCTAAAAGATCGAAAGAGGAGGAAAGGATGAGACTTGATCATAATTTCAAAATAATTTGGCAAGTTTTATACATGTAAGTATGACGTATCATGTAAGATTCACAAAATTAGCATGATTTTAACAAGTATTCAACAAGTATAAACACGTATGGATGCATGAAAAGAGTATAAACTTAGTTTGTTCACGAGAATTATTATCGTTTTTGATTGCGCGAGACGTGCGAATTGTGTAACGGTTTTTGAAACGAACGAGGTACAAGTATAAAATCACATATAAATTGAATCACATAAAAGAGAGGCTCATAAAACATAGGATTGTTTCGTGTAGAGAAACGTCGACTATTCCAAAGTGAATCGAAAGCCCTTTCAAATTAGAGAAACGTGCTTTGGCCTATAGGTAAGATACTCTCGTCGAGAAGCGATTAACGGTATCTTACCCTTCCAGTTACTACACGTCTCTAATCGATTGAGACAATCGAAACTTTGGCGAGAACGAAAATCAAGGAATGGGACTTAATCGACAAGGTGCGGATTTCACCCCTAACTTGACGATTTCGTACCCTAATGTGGTTTGTACTCGTCGGGTCAAAATATAATTTCAACACTTTGACGAGGGTCCACTAGAGTTTGAATTGGAAATTTACCATTTAGATGTGGATTTCACTCCTAGCTAAATGGCGAAATTTCGTGCAAAAATAGGAATAAGCGGAATGAGTGTCGTTACCAAATTGTGGGTTTCACGCCTATTTTGGTAAACTCGTCTCTTTTGTATAAAGAGTGTCTTCTAGTCTTCAAGCGTATTGTGTAAAATGTCTTAGGAAAGACATTATGTAAATATTAAGACCAAAAGAAGAGAAAGAAGCAAAGTAGGAAGAATAAACATTTTAAGCATGTAACAAGAATGGTCAAAAACGTGGTTCCTACTATAGACTAGGTCGAACATGGCAATTCTACCTAATTCACTATAGTTATGGCTCTGATACCAATCTGTCACACCCTAACCAATGTCGGAAACATCGGGATGAGACGAAGTATGAAGATTGCTAGAGACTTCATAACACTATTTGCGTCAATATTTAATAAACCGATTTCATTTCATAAACTAAATTGTCAACAATACAAGGAAATTCAAATAACAACAAGGTCAAAAGAAATACACAACAACATAATCAAAATTGATACAACATTTAAACCTAAATGTCTATGTGTGTATCTAGGCATCAACGCTACTTCATTTCATAGCATCATCATCATCAACCTATAACATGTTTAAAATAAAGTTCAATGCAAAAGCAAAGGCGAGTACACAAGGTTTAAATAGTATAGCATAAGTATAAAGCATTTTACTCGAATCCACATGGCAATTTGTATACAAGGTAACTAGCATGCATAACATTACGTCAAAACCCAAAGTGTCCACTAGTATTTAGCATCCCTCGCCACAAAGTGACGAGACCGTATAGTATATTGACTTAACAAACCCCCGTCGGGTGGTGTGCTACTCCTATAGCGCTATATTTGTTAAGCGAGGGTATAACATAGTATAAAGCATGTATTATCAAGCATAACAAGTAGCATGTATAACGGATTGAGTTCATAAAGCATGTTAAGTGCGTGTGTAAGTGTAATTTTTGTAAGGAAACATGTTACAACCCAAAAGTGGTTTTGAAAGTAAATGGGTCGAGTGTACTCATGGTTTTGCAAGCTTTCCTACTTGAATCCGTGAAGAGTTGGTTGATGGAGGGAACACCAAGTTATCCTACAAGAATAAAATCAAGGTGTATGAGTAATTGGGAAGAATGATGGGATGTTTGGACTTAAGATTCAAAAATGACAAAGTATGTATTAGGAAAATATTCACTATGGTGTTAGCACTTGTCTTGACACTATAGTAATCCCTAAGGATTGTATGTGATTTCATAGGTTCAAGACCTATTAGAATCGTGACAAGGAACTATACACATAATGATAAACTTAGTAACTTGGTAGATGATTTATTTAATCACTATCAAGGGTTCGGTTTAAGGATATTTATAGTCATATCATATACATAATAATATTTTTAGTCATGTAAGAAGCGGGAGGTTAAACCTTCCACTTTGGTACCTCTTGGTGTCATCTAAGTCAAGTAGGAGGTGGGAGGTGAAATCCTCCACTTTGGTACCTCGAGTAATATGTTAACATATAGGTCATGTAGGAGGTAGGAAGGCGAACCTTCCATTTAGGAACCTCATAGATATGTACAAGAAATAATACAACTAATCTAAGCAAAAACATCAAGTGATGTGTGGACTTGTTATGTAGGTTAGCCTAGGCTAGCCAAGTAGTCACACTATCTTCAAGTTCAAGACTTGAACACCACTTGCAAGCTATTAACTTGATTAAAACAGAAAGTTTAGAGTGTTTAGACACTCCTATTAAGTGTAAATCAACCTTGGTTTAGCTTTACTAGTCATGTTATGGACTAGAAGCACAAGAACACAAGCTTGCTTTGTAGTATTCGAAGTTTAAGAAAGTTGAAAACAAAACATAAAGTTCTTGGACCATTTCAGGGCGTTTCCAAGTCTAATTTCTCCAAGGAGAAGCCAAGGAATCAAACCCAAGGGTTATCCAAGTAATTAGGAAGAAGAACCAAGTGTTTTGGTTAAGATTTGAGCAAGTTATGCTCACTTTAGTAAGATGATATGAATCTGTCCAACTTCAGAATTTTTGCAAGATCTTGAGAGTGTTTAGGAGAGATTTGAGGGTTATGAAAGTGTAGAAATGCTTGGAGAGGATGGGTATTTATAGGGGAAGGAGTTAGGGTTGATTGGAGGTGATTAGAGGTGGATTAGAGCTGATTGGAGGAGGAGGTTTGATGGGATTTCGTGCAAAAACGTGGAAGAAACACATTCTGCCCGCCCAGCACCCCCCTTACGGACCGTAAGGGTTGTGGCTTACGGTCCGTAAGCCATGGCAGAACGCAAAAATTTTATTTTTTGTTTTAATGTTTTGCAACAAGTTCAAATGTTATTTAGGACGGGTTTTGTGACTTATTTAAGGTTTCTAGGCATATGTAACATGTTCTAAAAGTTGCATAAGTGTAAGAATGAGCATGTTTAAGTATAGAATTATTATGCAAGCATAGTATGAAGCTTGTATGTCACGTATTTATGAGTCCAACGTACGTTTATAAGCATCACAAGTAAGTATCAAATTGTTTCACCATCAAATGTATAACTATGTATGAAGTAGGTAGAACAAGTATTTAAAGAAATGCAAGTTTTTTTTATTCATGATTCAAGTCTCGAGTTTACAACGAATACAAAGTAAGAACGATTACAAGAGTACAAGGTTTCCAAAAATAGAAGCACGAACAAGACTTGCTATAAATGGAAAGTACAAATAAGCAGGGCGTTACACCTATTGAACATAATAAAATAAGAAATAATAATGTTGGTGAGAGTTGTTACAGTCGATGTCGATCACCTGTCCCACAAGGTCTAGTTTGCATCCCAATGAACATATGAGGTTTCCTTTGACTTGCCATCAGTCGGTTCCACAACAGGTTTGGTTTCAAGAAGCATCAAGGTCAAACAGAACAGAGACGAAGCGATTAGCTACCATACAAGCTACCATGTTGCTATAATGCCTGGCGTCGTCCATGCCGATCCTAAATGCCCTTCCATGAGCATCATTCCTACTGTTGTTGTTACGGTCACTTGGATTCCCAATACTGTCATTATTCCCTTGGTTGTTGAAATCTTGACTAAACACAGTCAACCCTTGCCGATGTCACCTTCGTTTCCATACTGCTGGCTACACTTACGAGTACCTTGATGTTGCCCTGACCGTTGCCTCTAATGTTGTTGCTTAAAACGGATCCCTACGATCTTTCACCAACAGGGTCCATCCTTTCACCTTCCATGCCACGTCCTAAGGCGCTACTCATTGTGCTGGCAGTTACACATTCCACACTATGATCAGTTGTCATCGCTTATGTCCTGATTGATTCGTAAGAGTTGACTCCCATAAGTTGCTGACTAGGGTTAAGGATTCGATCGAAGTCAATTTGCTGGTGATTGCTGCCGGTAAACAGGGTCATCCAAATACTGAGGTCGGTAAAGTACTGCGCTCATCCTCTTGTCCATCGATGTTGCAAGTTGACTGAGTAATACACGGTATGTTTTCAGAGTGTTGCAGAAGGGATCACACTTCGGGATCTAAGACGTCAATACATTGAGTTCCAGCAAACGAAGAAAAGTGAGAAATATATCGACCAATCATTCAACGTTGTCCAACTCAGGGACGTTCGTACTAGCACCTAACATTCTACACAGTTCGCTAGGCATTCAGATGGGTGTTCAAGTGATACTCGATAGCTTCGAGATCCGTAAGAATTCAGAGAGGAGTGAGAAGATCACGTTCAAGTAGGAGACAATCACTGCTATGACTCCTAAATATTTGTTACGTTTCACACTGTTCGAATAACAGAACAAAACCCCTTTTTCACTTGTCAAGTCTCATTGGGACTCGCATGCACCCCACATTATTATTGTGTGTGCACCCACAACAATATTGCGATTTGCATGCTCATCTCAGTTCCTCTTAACTCATGTCAAATGGTTCCTCAAACTTGAATGCCAAACAGAGGTTATCAAAACGATAAAACCATAGAAATCCAAGGACTATGACAAACTATCAATGCATCATAATGTAAGCAAGTAGTTCAGGTAATCATGCTATAGCGACGAGTGTGTGTTTGTATGTTACGTCATAAACAAATGTGTACTAGTCATGTGATGTATGCAACAAGTGAGAAAGACGAACCTTGCAATCTTGAGCTGAGTGTCGTGGTCGATTTTGGACCTGTTCAGTTATAGTCTGGTTTTATGAAAACGTTTTAAAACCAAGTTCACTATAACCAGTGGCTCTGATACTAAACTGTCACACCCCCAAAATACCACCTAGGGAATGTCCCTGTTAGGCGTGTGATGTACCAATAACAAGCCACTAATTACATTGAACGCATACAAGTTTCAAAATAAAATCCTTAATTATTAATGTAAAATACCATCAACGAGTTTAAATGAAAACCAACATGTTCAGCGGAAGCAAATAGTAAACCAATGTTAAACTATTTCAAAAACCAATGTATGATATCAATAGTTCAATCACATGAATCCCTCCATTCGACCCATGACCACTCCAGCTACTCCAGACAGCAAGTTCCAATCCAAGACATCTAACAACCTATAAGCATGCAGACAAGTGTGTCAGACGACGCTGGTGAGTTCAAAGTTTTGTTAATGCGTTTAGTTACCAGGTATGTGTATAAAACAGTTCAACAGTTCAATAATTTGATTTGATGTTGTTATTAACTCGATTACCGCAGATGGCTACAAGATGTATTTGCCCAACCCCAATGTCTCTATCAAAACATTGGTCATGCTTTAAGGAAATTAGTTCACGCCCGTCCTCCTCGGTACGGTGTGAGGGTGCCAAACCTAATAGCGCTATCAACTAATAACCCCGTTGCCTCCCCGGAAACTATCGGTAGATGTAAGGGGTCTTATGTGATAGACAATGAGTGTAATAACAAACATCCCATTAACCTGACGTTCCTCCCTGGAACGTTACCCGATATCCCTCCCTGGGATGCATACTTGGAAAAGAGTAGTGAACTCACCTTTTATTTGCTCGGTAAGATTAAAGTACGTGTTCCAAGTTGATCAATTAGTCCCTATTGTGGTTACCACTAACAGTTAGAATCTCATTCTATCAAACCACGCATGTATCATATTGCATATAGTGTATCAGTTATCACGTAGTCACATAGTAAACATTCGAGTCATATACACTTCACATATTCCATTCGCGTCTCACATTCACCATTAATACTTTAATGCAGTAATCCAATCAATTGTGCGGCCCGGGTCTAACCCATGGCCCAAATGAATCCCAGGCCCACTAAATAATGCGACCCAGCCTGAGTAACGAGTAAAAGCCCACATGACCGGTCCATTAACAGAAATGCTATGCGTTTGGGCCTCCACCCGGCTACCCCTGCCGTACCCCAATGTGGCCTAGTCCAACCCACCGGCCCAACTCTGTTGTCATCCTAATGAGTTGTGTTTTGGGCTAACTATCATGCTTAGAGTTGGGCTGAAAATTGAATAAGATGTAACATAATCCATTAGCGGCCCATGACCTTATTAACCCACTGATTTAAGCTAGTGTATACAGCCTAGTAAATCCCATCGGCCCAATAGTGAAATTGTGTGTGTGTGTGTGACCCAACTATTATGTTATTTTGTTCCAATATTCATTCTCTGTTATAACCCCAACATTTACTTCCATTATTCCCTATTGACATAGAATGGTACTAACATAATATTTGTACAGCCGAACCCTCCACATAATACCACATCAGTACCAACCAATTACTTTTAAACTCAATAACTCAAAGTCACACTGTTCATGCACATGATCATAATTCTAATAACCTAAAACCCACACGTCCACCTATACATCATCGAGTATCATAAGGGATAAACAACTAGTTACACGAACCTTATTACATATAGTTCATACAAGAGATTAGGGTTTACAAGGTTTTCAATAACAATCCTAACCATTAACATGCTAATCGACCATCACATATACATCATAACATGATCATCATCAAAAGATTTATCAACATATCATAATGCTTTAATCATCTACCTTGTTCACATGTTCTTTATTCACAAATCAAGCATATGTTCACACTTGCCATTAACAGTTGCATGTAATCAGTTATTCATAAGCACATATGCATTTACAGATCACCCATATATATATCCGACATCGTCATCTCGGTTCGTGTCTGTCGGAAAGAGGAAAAAATAGTGTAGGGGCTAGTGTGTAATATGGGGTTCTATATAAACTCCATCTTTGTGTAACCCTACTTTTGTACAACTTCAAAACAATTTTTCTCAATACAATTCAAACTCTATTCAGAGATCATTCTCTATACCATACAACATGGTATCAGAGCGGTGTTTCTGATCCTTGAAACACTTTGCTCATCATCTACAATCAATCAACCAACCAATCGCCGCCGCACTCATTGTTGGCCGGAAACCCTAGTTCTATCGCTCCGACGAAAAAAGACAGGAAACTCGTTCCAGATTCAATCCGTTTCTGATTGCTTCGTTTTTTTCTCAATCAATTATGATCAGCAAACGTTTTTTTTTTCAATCGAACACCCAAACGAGTTCCAGATTCAACCTCCTCCAGTTCCGATCAGTTCTGTTCAGCCGCCACAAAAAAAAGAAGCCAAAACCCTAATTTTTCAACAATTCCGTTGCTAATTTCGCTCCACAGATCTATTTTTTTTTCTTTTCAACAATTTCGCTGCATTATTCCGCTCCGTAATTCCGCTGCTTGTTTACCTAAATTCGCTGCAACAATTCCGCTTCATCTCAAATCTTGAACGCGAGTTCAAGTCGCCCGGCGTATTTAATAAATACGCCGGTAAGCGAACTACATTCTCTGGTGTCGTTTTGTTGGCGGATTTAAGTCACTCTGTTGGTTGCTTGACAAAAGAGCCGATCGATGTTGGTGTATGTGATCATGTGCAAGCAAAGGGTTTAATTAACTCTGAAATTAATCCAATAGGACTGTAGTCTGAGAAGGGTCGTGAGTTGGGCCAAGAGCCCAGTTGACTTGTTTAAACTTTTAAGTTTGAAGTACCACACTACCACTGGTCCACTATGGAACTATACTATTACCAATTACACTAGTTCCCTTTTTTATAATGGCAATTCCAAAATTTTGTTAGTTAAAAAAAATGGAAAAAATGGAAAGCAATCATGGGAAAAATAGTGCTTGGATATTTGATTCTGGTGCTACTGACACCATGACATTTGAACCATTGGACATACGTTCAATGAGCCAACCTCAAAAAACTCAAATCCATACGGCAAACAATGGAACGATGCAAGTGAAAGGAGGAGGAGTAATTGAAATTTCGCCAACTATGAAATTATCAAATTGCCTCTATGTTCCGTCATTATCACACAAATTGCTCTCAATTAGTCATATTACCAAAGAATTAAATTGCACGGTACTAATGCACCCTACTTTCTGCCTCCTACAGGATATCAGGACGGGTGTGATTATCGGACGTGGTACTGAGCGCCACGGATTGTACTATGTGGATGAAGTGGCTCAACAGGGTACTGTGATGTTGGCACATGGAACAGAAAACCGGGAAGCCTGGCTATGGCATAGACGTTTGGGACACCCATCCAGTGGTTATTCGCACCTTTTGTTTCCGAAACTTTTCCCTTCAAATGGAAAAACAGATTGTGAAACTTGTCTTCGCGCTAAAGCCATCGACAACCGTTCAAACCTAGCAATACGAAAGTTGCTTCACCTTTTTCACTAATCCACTCTGATGTGTGGGGTCCAGCTCCTGTGATGGGGGGCAGGGTCTTCGGTACTTTATACTATTCGTGGATGATTGCACTCGTATGACATGGGTATATTTTTTAAAAACCAAAGCCGAAGTTTACGAAAAATTTGTCACATTTTATGCTATGATTCAAACTCAATTTCAAACTCAAATCCAAATCCTTCGATCCGACAATGGGGGGGGGGGGGGGGAATTTGTCAATACATCTATGAAACAATTCTTTAAAACCAAAGGATTAATTCATCAAACCTCTTGTGCTTATACCCCCGAACAAAACGGTGTTTCCGAACGGAAAAACCGTATTATTCTTGAAATGACTCGAGCCCTTTTGATCGAATCTCAGGTTCCTAAATCTTTCTGGCCGGAGGCAGTTGCAACCTCTGTGTATCTGCTGATCGCCTTCCCACAAAAGCTCTTAAATTTAAGACTCCCTTAGATTGTCTGTCTAAGTCTGCCAGTATTCCTCATCCTCTTACACTTGAACCCTGAATCTTCGGGTGTACCGCATTTGTTCATATACCCAAAACCAATCGAAACAAGCTTGGCCCATGTGCTGAAAAATGTGTATTTGTCGGCTATGGATCGATCAAATAGGTTACCGGTGTTATAATCCAACAACTCGTCAAATGTTCACCACAATGAATGTTGACTTTCTTGAAACAAAATACTTTTATAACACCAAACTCAGTGGTCAGGGGGAGAATGACAGTATAGACACTCTGAGCTGGTTAATTCAAATTCCCTCATCTGAAGAAGTCACAACAGAAAACTATCACAGTACCGCGAGTCCTTCAAACACAGACACACAACCCGCGGAGCACAGAACCACTGAAGAAAGTCTATCCAATGTGATGCCTGAGGTAAGAAATACTGAGAACCCTGAATGTTCTATGTCTTATAACTATGAGACAACAGGGGAACACATAGAACCGACAACTACAGAACATGTTGAACAGGTTGCACCAGGTGCAGCAGAGACTACCGGAAGATACTCTCTTCCTCCTAGGGGCCAATAGAGGGGTTCCTCCAAAACGGTACTCCCCAGAGAGGGAAACCAGAAATTCAAGGTATCCTGTAGCTAATATGGTCAACGGGAACTTATCTAACAGTGCGAAAGCATTTGTTACTTCACTATACTCTGAACAAATACCTAATTCCGTAAAGGAAGCTCAAGGTAAGAAGAACTGGGAAGAAGCAATGGAAGTGGAGATGCATGCTCTTGTGAAAAACAACACATGGGAGAAGTGCATTCTTCTAAAGGAAAGAAAACAGTTGGATGCCGGTGGGTATATTCAATCAAGTATAAGCCAGATGGTTCTATTGGGCGATACAAAGCTCGGCTTGTAGCCAAGGGTTACACTCAGACGTATGGATCGATTATTCTGAGACATTTTCTCCAGTTGCAAAAATGGATACCATCAGAGTTCTCTTCTCGGTAGCAGCCAATAAGGAGTGGCCTCTTCACCAGTTTGATGTTACAAACGCCTTTCTCCATGGAGACCTAACAGAAGAAGTCTACATGGAAGCACCTCCAGGGTTCTCAGGGGGTTTTAAAGAAGGAGAAGTTTGTCGGTTGAAAAGTCCCTTTATGGGCTAAAGCAATCTCCTCGGGCATGGTTTGGAAAGTTCACCTTGGCCATGAAAGAGTATGGGTATCACCAAAGTAACACTGATCATACTCTGTTCCTCAAGAGAAGAAACGGTCTTGTAACTTGCTTGATCATATATGTAGACGACATGATTATCACCGGAGATGATATAGAAGAAATAGCACGGCTGAAAAGAAATCTGTTTTCAAAGTTTGAAATGAAAGACCTTGGGAATCTCAAGTATTTCCTCGGGATAGAAGTTCTCAGGTCTAAACGGGGGATTTTCATCTGCCAAAAGAAGTGTGTCCTTGATCTCCTAGCAGAAACTGGGTTGGTTGATTGTAAACCAGCAGATACTCCAATGGTAGTGAACCACAATCTTCACATGGAACTCAATTGAGGTTGATAGCTTTCTTTGTCTGCAAGTTCTCCATTGAGTTCCATGTGATAAGGGAAACGAAGGTCAACATCAGGATATCTCAAGGGAACTCCAGGCCATGGAGTATTGTTCAAAACAAATGGACATTTAAATGTTGAGCTCTATACTGACGCAGACTGGGCAGGAGATAAGGGAAACCGAAGGTCAACATCAGGATATTTTTCTTTGGTTGGTGGAAACCTCGTTACCTGGAGAAGTAAGAAACAGAAGGTGGTCGCTCTGTCGAGTGCAGAAGCTGAGTTCAGATGTATATCTCGAGGGCTAAGTGAAGTTCTTTGGATCAGGAAGCTCCTAGAAGACATTGGTTTCTCCCAAAGGGCGAAACCCAGTAAAATTATGTGTGACAATACAGCTGCAATACAAATCTCAGAAAACCCAGTTCAACATGATCGAACAAAACACGTGGAGGTAGATCGACATTTCATCAAGGAAAAACTGGAGGAAAGAATCATAGAGCTCCCGTATATATCAACAAAAGATCAACTCGCGGATATTCTCACAAAAGCAGTCAACGGAAACGCTTTTAATAGCTGTTTGAGCAAGTTAAGTATTGGTGACCCCACTACTCAACTTGAGGGGGAGTGTCGGAAAGAGGAAAAAAATAGTGTAGGGGCTAGTGTGTAATATGGGGTTCTATATAAACTCCATCTTTGTGTAACCCTACTTTTGTACAACTTCAAAACAATTTTTCTCAATACAATTCAAACTCTATTCAGAGATCATTCTCTATACCATACAACAGTGTCCACACACCTTCGTGTAATCTACGACTACACTTATATATATATTCATATTAGCAAGTTTCAGCAGTCGTAACGATACACGTTCAACGATCACGTTCATGCGTAACACCACATACATACTTTCAAAATCTTCAAGTCTACTGTTAGTTTTATATATATATATATATATATACATGTATATACACACACGCATACATAATACACCCACTAATTCAGATTTGCAAACACATAAACAGTTAAGCATGATGTCACGTAAACATAGATTCACAAGTCGAACCGAAACCATGACGAGAAACCGCGATGAATGCGTTAATTTAAAGAGTTACAGATGAAGGAGAAGGGCTTTACCGACGATCGGTAGTTGTGCTCCGGCTGAAACGGGGGTGGTGGTGGACCTGGTGGTTGCCGTAAATTTAAAAGTGGGGGTGTTAGGGTTTGTGATAATATGAATGCTAGTGAATGCTAACTTATGAAAACCACGTACAATTCCTTAGATGTGTGCGTGTATATATAATCTCAACAGTGGCCGGCCCAATTCCTCAAATCTCCTTCTTGGGCTTCACTTAACCCATGTACGGTTAAGATATAATTGAGTGTGTAAGTTCAGTTATGTGGGCCTAGGGTGATGTAAGAGGGGTGTGACCTCAGGCCCAAACGTGTGCGTTAAGCGAGCGAGTTTGCGGCCCAAATGTATCAAGTAACCCGCGGCCCGATAGGTTAGTTTTCTAAATTAGATAAATGACACATAAAAGTGTTTAACGGTTTCCACACATAAACATTTAATAATGCACGAGGTAGGTAAATAAACACAGAAACACACGCTAAGGGTTTATGGAATTTCAAATAATGATAACCTTAATTATCCCGGGTTGTCACATCAGCCCTGCTTAAAATTATACATAGAGATTCTATTTTCACTCTTTTCCTTTGAGAGCTATCCAAAATGCCTATTATTGTTTCCATTTGTATGCATGCATGAATACATATGTTGGCTAGACATTAATAATGTTTTAGGGTGTTTTGTTTTTCTACTCTATGTATACTACCTAATAAATAATATATTTAGAGGACACATGTCACTTATCTAAGCCATCAATTTTAGTTTTTTCCGCCTCTCTCTCATATTAAATAAATCTATATGTCATATTAAAAATATATATCTCATATGTTATTTAAATATTTTATCATGGATACTTTTTATTTACTTATAGATAGTCGACAGCGGGGAAGCCGGCTGACGAGACGACGTCGGCTGGGGAGAGGCAGCTGAGGTAGTCGATGGCTAAGGAAGATCCATGGTGGGGAAGGGGTGGCCGAAGTTGTGGGTGGCGGCTGGGAGGAGGATTGAGTTTGAGGAGAAGCATCCATGGCTGGAGAGAGAGTTGGAAGAGTTGGGAAGACATCAGACCATGTCTGCGTGGGGAAGTGGACACGTAGAGGTTTGAAGACATTTTTTTATTGGCCAGAAGAGGTTTTTCCGAAAAAGCAAACACCAACCCAAATGTCTTAAACCCTCTAACATTAACGATACAATCTCTAATGCATAATACACTTACATAATATAGCCTAATAAGAAAACATAAATGTACTTTAAGATATTAAATAACTCGTAACACTAACCTTTAAAAACACCAATTACAAACCCTGTCTTAAACTAATTTAAAACATCCATAACACTCAAACGAAGATGCACGTCGCTAAGGATAGCGGTGATTCACGGAATAGTTAAGAAGAAATAAATGACGAGGAGATGTGAAATAAGTGAGGGGACAACAAGGATCCGAAGTAGATAACAATGGTGTGTGGCGGCAACCGCTTGACTTAAAGATCAACGTAATAGTCTAACGTAGTGGGAATGGAGATGGTGGCTAGAGAGAACGGCGACAACGACAGATGAAAAACCGATGCGACACCAATCCCATATATGACTTGGTTTCAAAAGAAGGCAGTTCAATTTAAAAGTGCTATACTATTCGATTAAAAAAACGTCATATACCTAGCAGTAACAAGCATAAAAAGGATAACCATTTTGAAGTCGCCAAAATTATTTTTTTTTTCAGCGGGAATTTTTTTTTCACCGAAATTTTTTTTTTTTTGCCGGAAAACTCAACATTTTCGTCCCAAACCTTAAATCGGACCTTTAGGAACTTTTTTCTTGCCAAAAATAGTTTTTCGGAGACTAACGACGTTAGTATATTGTTAGTCAGAGTCCACTGGAGATCAATATGGTAATAGTTGAGACTGTTTGTGGTTATTTTTGAAGTCGCTGAAATTTCGCTGCAAATAGTTAAAAAAACCAAAATTAACTTGATACCATTTTTCACCGTGTCATAAGGGTGCAGCCCAGTGGTAGGAAAGAACTTGGGCTCGCTTGAGGTCTCCGGTTCGATCCCCGTTGGCTGCAAAGGAGGTGTGAGGGTTTACCCACTTCGTGGGGTTCCCGCACGGCTGGTCCGGGTTAGACTCTACGCTAAAGCGTCAAACCCATGCAGACGGTTGCAAACCCGTCATAGTTGTAGTTTCGTTTGCCCGCTTCTTCAAAAAAAAAAAAAAAAAAAAAAAAAAAAAAAAAAAAAAAAAAAAAAAAAAAAAAAAAAAAAAAAAAAAAAAAAAAAAAAAAAAAAAACACCACTTGGAAACCCTAGTTCAAAACACCCTGAATCAATCAATCAATCAATCGCAGTCTTCAGTTGCATCATCGTTCGAACATATTCATCGAGACAAAAATGAGCGGTGTAGGAAAGAAAGTTGCAGATGTAGCATTCAAGGCCTCAAAATCGATCGATTGGGATGGAATGGCCAAGATGATCGTCACCGAAGAGGCTCGTAAGGAGTTCTCATCACTCCGTCGTGCATTTGAGGAAGTCAACTCCACTTTGCAGACCAAATTCAGTCAGGTATCAACTCAAATCGCTCTGAATTTTCTCATTCTGTCTATATGTATTGAATTTGTGATGTTATTGTGTTGAGAAGTATGGATCTTAATTTGATCCGATAGTTAGGGTTTCCGTGAAACGAAATCGTTCGGATTAGGTTAGATAATGAAATGATGTTTTATTTATATACAATTGTGTGTTTACGCATCGAATCTGTCGATGTTATTGTGTTGAGCAATACGGATCTGCGTTTGATTTTTAGTTAGGGTTTCCGTGAATTGAAAACGTTCGGATTAGGTTTTGATGCTGAAATGATAATTTTGTTGACATAAATTGCTCAAAACTTTCCAATTTATGTGTATAGGTATTGAATCTGTTGATGTTATTGTGTTGAGCTGTACGGATCTGAAATTGATCCGATAGTTAGGGTTTTGTTAATTGAAAACGTTTGGATTAGGTTTGATGCTGAAATGATATGTTTGTTGACGCAAACCGCTCAAAATTTTTCGATTTTGTGTATATGTATCAATGTATGTGTAGGTATTGAATCTGTCGATTTATTATGTTGAGTGATACGGACCTGCGTTTGATCTGGTTGTTAGGGTTTTTTGTGAATCAAAACGTTCGGATTAGGTTTGATGCTGAAATGATGTTCTCATGTTCTATTTATCTACGTTTGGTATATGCATATTATTATGACCTACGATTTCTACATCAATTTGTAACTAGTAATGAGATGTTGGTTATTTCTGTTCATAAGACGAAGAATTTGGATGCCAATAATTTGATGTATATTTTAGAAAAGGTGATATTATTGCGATTAGTTATATGTGTCGAGTCATGAGTGATACGGATCCATGTTTGTTTAGATAGTTAGGGTTTCTATGATTTAAAGCATGTAATGAAATGATGATCTATTTTTGTGTATAAGACGAAGAGTTTGGAGTTTTGGACTTGTGCCTATTATTTGATGCATCATGTATGTTCTAGAGCCAGTGATATTTTCTGTTGCCTTGTACTGCTTAAAGCAATTAATGTAATGTGTTAGTGATACAAATGCATGTTTGTTTAGATAGTAAGAAGGGTTTCTATGAATCAAATGCATGTAATGGGATGATCTATTTTTGTGCATAAGATGAAGAATTTGGACTCCTGCCGATAATTTCATTTATGTTTTAGAGCAGATGATATTGTTGCCTAGGATCACCTAAGCCTTAAAATAATTAAGGTTAATGTGCATGTTGAGTGATACAGATCCATGTTTGTTTATATAGTAAGGGTTTCTATGAATCAAAGCATGTAATGAGTTGATGATCTATTTTTGTACATAAGACGAAGAATATGGACTACTGCAGATAATTTGATGTATGTTCTTGAGCTGGTGATATTGTTGCCTTGGTCTGCCTAAAGCAGTTAATGTTAATGTGTTTAGTGATACAGATCCATGTTTGGTAAGATTAATAAGGCTTTTTATGAATCAAAAGCATGTAATGAGATGTTATATCGGACAGTTTTATTTGTTTCTTTAGATAAGATAAAGGTATCTTGACTTGATGCAATTCTGGAACTGGCCATTTTGTTTTTTCATGCAACATGTATATGAAAATAAGTGCTATTATGACCTCAATAGATTAGGTAAATTGTATGATTTTATTTGTGACATCCTAAAGACTGTTTTCCTTATGACTAGCTTCATTATATTTCACTCAAAATGTTCTTTTTTTATTGGATAATGCAGGAACCAGAACCTATCGACTGGGAGTACTACAGAAAAGGGCTTGGATCTCGCATCGTTGATTCTTACAAAGAATATTATGAAAGTATGTTTTGCTTTGCCAAAATTTAACATGTTTACTCTTTTTCATAGACCATGTTTCAGACTTTAGGTAACCGTTTAACTCATATAAATATACGAGTGGGCTTTTTTTGGTATGTGTTTTTTAACCAGAATCTTATGCTGTTGAATCTCGTTTTATGAGGAAATTAGGAGATCTAGTACTCTAGTGGCTTGTTCTGTACATTTATATTTATTTAGTAGCCAGATTGTACGTCTAGGTATTATGAGCTCGAGTGCCAGCTGACGGTTATAGATCCTGTAATTCGGTGATAGAACCGTTACATATGTAGAGTTAAGTTCCTGTACAAATAAAATAAACGTACGAAACG